>JAIPMN010010871.1:0-16159 GCA_020650975.1 Apostichopus californicus
TGCTTAACAAAAGTTACTGAGGGCGGCATTGAAGAACGAAGCATGCATAAACTGTGGATGTGTGACCTGATTAATTCACTTTGGCTTCGGCTCTGAGTACAACGTTCACGTACGTTTGCCGTGTTGGACAAATCTAACCGTAAGAGCGGTTACCGACTTTGCGATCTGCGTTGTAGTCATTGCGGATTTTGCCGTCCCTGGTCTCCCCTCACAATCTGGCAAGATCGAGTGACCGACTCCCTTTCGGGAAACAAACAAAAAATGAGCTGGAGATAGAAACTGGTAGTGTTGATGGAACATTAAAAGAGTTCGAAAGATAAAATTGCTGCTTTAAGTACTCAGCGTTTCTAATATTTCAAGTAACCTACAGTGGGGGTGGGGTTGGAGAGCTAGGGCTGGATGTGGGGGAGGGAGGTGGAGTTGGTCACTCCGGTTTGCCAATAAGTGTATGTAACTGTTGATTCAGCATAAAGATGGAAACTCGATTATAGATGGTAGTCGGGACAGTCCAGTGCGGTTGTCCACAGTGTGGGATTTCATAATCGGTTGTATATAAGTGGGTACATATATTTACCATTCACATTCCGATGATGTCTTTATCAGAGCCGTTACAACCATATAGTGCGCCGTGCACCGTAAAAGAAATGTTCAACAATCATGTCAAAAAAGTTCCATTTTGGTTGTTCAGATATTTGTAATCAGTTGCAAAGATTTGTTTTGATTGATTTTTTTTTGTCTCTATTTTTCTAAAACTTTGGGTACAATGAACTTCCATATTGAGTGTTTAAGTAATTACTTGAAAGAGAGTTTATAAAAAAAAAGTGTTTTCTTGTCTGTTATCTGTTTCCTGACAGACCAAAATGCCAGTCCAAGGGACCTTAAATTTATTTCCACAAACATGTCGGAGCAGACAGTCGGAATGGCCACTGTCTTATTACAATGGCATTCACCAAGAGATCGGCCACAACAGCTGGTAAGTTCTCTAATCAAAACCATCCCTTTTTTTTTCCACTTCCAGTTTGCCCAAAACCAAGGTCCATATTTGGTTTCAGAATTACTAATCTTGCCTTTCAGATTCATCCACTTCCCCCCCCCCCCCTAGTGTGGTGGGCCATTATTAGGTAGGTGATCTGCCAAGGACATTCGTTGAAGGCCACTGTGTCTGTTCCAAGAGCTTTCCCTGTGTGCTTTACAGGAACGTGACCATGCTCAGATTAGTGGTGTATCCTGTTCTGGACTGAAACTTTTGCTGCCCCTAAAAGCGGTCACAGTTTTGATAGTGATTTTTCCATTTATCTTTTGTTCTCACGTTGTTCAGCTCTCCTTGCAACAGCATGTGTACCGGGATGGTCACGGAAAGGAGCAAGCCCTTACGGAATTCAAGGAACTTAGACGCACGTACCATGTACACAAATGAATGTAATGAATGTAATGTTCTACATACAGTCAACTTTAAGACTCGGTCCTCGCTAGATAGGTTAATGCTCTCAGTGCCCTTGTCCAGCCTGTGGAATTTCTAAGAGTGATAATTGGTTGCCTAAAGTGGGTACATATGTTCACTGTCTATATTTGCCGGTCCATTATTAATGTATTTGTCAGAGCCTTTACAACCTTATAGTTTACCCCGTGGATTGTGCTCTCAGAATAAATGTCTCCTTCTTCTTCTTCTTCTTCTCCTCCTCCTCCTCCTCGTCCTCGTCGTCATCGTCATTGTCCTCATCCTCCTCGTCATCGTCCATCGTCATCGTCATCCTCCTCGTCCTCCTCATCATCATCCTCCTCATCCTCATCATCATCCTCATCATCATCCTCCTCCTCATCATCATCATCCTCCTCCCCCCTTCTCCTTCTCCTTCCTCCTTCTCCTCTCTTCCTCCTTCTTCTTCTTCTTCTTGAAGTAAATGTATAAGATAATGCAAAAACATATCCCTGAAAGGGTCAGTGTATGTGAGTGAATCTGCATCAAAGACTCCTTTGCACAATGTTCTCAAAAGTAAAAACTTCGTCAACAAAGAGACCTCATGGGTCAAATCCTATCCTTTTATATTTCATTTATTTATAACCAGTATTCGAATCTTATATTTACATCCTTGCATTCTCTTTTTTTTCCCCCTAATCTCTAGAGTTATCAGGTTCACTATTACATCAACGGGACGGACCCTCTAGCCGCGAAGATAGCCGTGGTTCCATTGACCGTCCAGACCACCATCAACTTCACCCTGAGGAATCTCACCAGTGGAGCTCGGTACATGATCTATGTGACCACTGACGGAAAAAACCCCAGATCCTCCAACCGCATCTATGTTAAAGCAGGTAATAACGGCACACAATAGTAGACAGAATAGGCCGTGTAAAACATAAACAGCTATGACAATCAGAGGCGGTTGGATGTTCAACTATTAAACTCCCTTACAAACTAACATGTGGCAACCTGCACCCTGTAATGAGCCGTAATCATGCTGTGAAACGCAAAGGAAACATACACATTGAACTCGAGGGGAAAACCCTTCTTTTCTGAACAAATTTCACAGATGACGTGCACATGGCTCCATGTGTTTTTCACTCGTGTCTAAAAGGTGTCCAAAAATCGTTTAGACTCGTGTCTAAAAGGTCGGTTTCTATTCCGTCGAGAAACCTGTGACCATTCCAACTCACAAAACCAAATCCATGTATTTTCTCTGTAAATTCTGTGTCTTGCAAAAAAAACTTGTTTACTAAGGGCTTAGTTCGCACAACAATCCACTCTTCAACTTGTTTTTTTTTCCCCTCTCGGACCACGTTTAGCAAGCTACAAACCTCCAGAGACGTTCAAGCACTTGCGAGACATAACCAGACCATCGGTGGTAACCTTACTCTGGGAGCCTTCACCTAACAAACTTGCACATGAACTAGTAAGTACCATCAATTTATCCTTATTGCTGTGATGATTCTNNNATTTTTGGTTCCCCCAACACCCCCCCCCCCCCCACCCAATTGAATGTTAATTCCTGCCCACCCCCTTTCCCCACTTTCTAATTTGTCCAATGCACATTTTCATTTATTTTATTTTTCATTTCATTTTATTTTGTTTCCACAACCTGAATTTAAATGTTTACAAATATCAAATAACATGAAGTAGTATACAAATAATGAATGGTTATGAGTGCAATAGTGCAAATATTTCATGAGTTGAAAGATGGAATGTTCCATTCAACGAGGCGCAGCCGAGTTGAATGGAACAAATTACATCTTTCAACGAATGAAATATTTGCACTGTTGCACGAATGGAAACCATTCATTATTTGTTTTATACAACACCTTGTTGTATTAAGATGGGTAAAATGCACTTATGCAACAGATTGTTTTGAACAGACAGGTTTCTCTGCTCTCTTACCATTGAAAAAAGTGTTACCAAAAAGTATAACCCATGGTTCTATTTCATAGAGTGGAATAGAGCGGATTTTGCATACAATCAACGAGCAATTGACCAATCAAATGACCAGAATACAGTTAGGTGTTGTATAATAGTGAATAATACATGAAGTTAAGGAAGCGGAACAATAAACCCTTGCAGGCTTGACGGGGTGGTCCGCTACCTAAAAACACAGAGAAAGAGACCAATCAAAAGAACTATAAAGCAAAATACAATTAAATACAAAGAGGACAAAAGACTCTAACAATAACACTCCCCCCCCCATAAATACAATGAGTCCATACAACAAATGAAACAACATTGGAGTATTTCAAAGTAGTAAGAGACTAGAGGCAGACAATCACTAGTAATTATTAACCTAAAAGATCTTAAGCTGGGCGTGTCACTTATCGCCTTGGGTAATGTGTTCCAAAGATTGGGTGGCACGATAACGAAGGCTTGAGTAGGGAGACGTGCGATTTACGGTGTGCAAAAGATGCTGAGGGTTTCGTGTATCGTAGTTACGAATGAGGGAATCGATTGTGAAAAAGTTAGAGAGAGCGCCTGGTAGCAGGTCGTGTTTGAAGCGATATGTGATTAAAGCAGTTCCTAGATCGATTATGTCCTGAAGTTTCAATACATTTACTGTTGTAAAAAGAGTACCAGTGTGATCACGGGGGCCACAATGACTTATATGTCGAACAGCCTTTTTTCTACAGAAGAAACAGACATTTCAAGTTAGACTGCCTGGTACACGACCATACAGTACTGCAATAAGTAAAGTGCGGATAAATGAAGGTACAGAGTGCGAAGAACGCTCTTTTGGTAGTACATATTAAAGTCTAACAATAATACAGACTCCACTTGCAATTTGCGAGGATAAACTATGGATATGTTCTTGCCAAGTGAGATCACAATCAATAATTACGCTGAAAAATTTAATCTCAACTCACAGAATTCATAGTGTGACCATTCTACATTAATATTAAAATCATAATCGTTGTAATGCTTAAGTTTGTTAACGACCATGAATGTTTTCTGGCTGATATTTAAGGATAGCTTATTAGCTGCAAACCAATCATAATACGCTTTGAGTTCAGTTCAAAACAAGCAGTCCTTTCTAAGGGTTTAAGGTTATCGTAAGAAAATGTTTGTGTCGTCAGCAAAGAGAACTAACGAAGAATTTTGTGAGACAGATGATATGTCGTTTACATATTTGACAAATATAAGTGGGCATAAATTTACAATGCAGTTGGCATTCTGCATAGACTATTTGATACACAAAGTGAAGGTAGTTTAAAGTTTTGAATTTTCCATTTTTAGCTCATACCAGCATGCTGGTGTGAGCTATTGTTACAGTGCGGCGTCTATCACTCTATCACTCTATCACTCTATCCGTCAACAATTGGTAAAACCGCTCCCACTCGCACAGTGTCTGATGGAATTTCATGAAACTTGGACACAAGGACCATTGGGTATAGGGCCATCAGAGATGGTCCGAAATTTGGGGTCAAAGGTCACCTGTGGGCCGTAATGGGCCATTTTCTGGAAATACGCAAAATGCTTCTTCTCCTACAGATTCGATGGTACAATGTTGAGGGTTTGTCACGATAGTACTATGGAAGTGTTACCTTCAGGGTGTTCATGAATTTCAGATCAAAGATCAACTAGGGGTCTTTTGTGGCCCGGGCTGCGGCCCTATATTTTCAAATTGCTTCCGTTCGTACAGTGTATGGCCAGTTATAATGAAACTTGGTTACAACGTTCCTGGGGATGAGGGTTACGAGGGGTGTTCGGAAAATTGAGGTCAAATGTCATTTAGGGGGTCATCGGGGGTCATTCTGTGTAATATTTTCAAATATCTCATTCTCCTCAAGATTTTGATGGATCATATTCAAAGTTGAACTGATGATTGTTGGATTGTGTATGAATAAGGTGATGCCAATTAATTTTTGGTCAAAAGTTAATTAATTACAATTAATCCCCAATGTTTAAAAAAATTTGAGCCTTCACCTTTTTCCAAAGCTCCTTTAATTTGTCTCCCAGTCTCTGCAGTGTTTGTTTTACATTTGTGGTTAAGCTCTGCAGAGGCTGTTAGTGGAATTAAAGCAGGATTGGGAGTTGTTATTAACTGTTGAACTGTAAGCATGAGAGCCCTATAGCCAATCAGCACTTGCCGATTCTTAGAAGTCTTTGAGCCTGAGGTATGTAGGCAGCCAGCCAAAATTTTGGGAAGGAGTGCTTGTGAAGTTATGTCTGCTCAGGTAGAGGGGAGAAAGTTCATTGGAATTGTTTCAGAGAGTGGGTAAAATAAGACTTGTTTATGGAGGGGGAACAGGGGGGAGCTCAAAATTGTCTTTGAACCTAAACTGTTTGGCCTCATGGGCCCAAAATTGGTGGAATCTGAATTATGGTGGGCCATAAAGTTTTGTGGGCCCTACATTTTTAAGCTCGAATAGGTATGAGCTTCTGCACCATTGGTGCTCTAGTTAAATAATAGCATCCATTTGGCTCAATTTGTTTCCTATTCTTGATAAATCTGGGTTGATCCTGTTTAAGCTGTTCCACCCCTCCCTCCCCAGGAAGCTGTAAGGTCAAGAATTTTACTTTGGATACGGGCAGAGCCTCCGGGGGGATCCCTGGTGGCAATGGCGTGACATAATGATGACATCACCAATAAAGCTAGATCTGTCAGTGACATTTAGATGTCAAATATTTGGTTTCACCAAGTTTACATAGATTTCTTTGGTGACAAACAACAAGTGAAACCTATATTGCAGAGAAAATTATTCCACACTGCTAGTTGACAATATCTTGCCCCTCCCTAACTTGAGATATGGTTGATTTGGATGTAACCTGTTTTGACTGGCGTAACCTTCAACTACTACAGGAAGTTTGGATCACAGTTCTGGGATTCTGGTCAAATGTTCTTCAAATGCTAAACCAAGGATATTGCAATCTTCTCGCTGATTTACCCTTTGCAACCTGATACATTTATAATCATCACAAGCTGTCAAACTTCTCTGTGCGTAGAATTTTCCTCAAAATGTGTCATTTTGGTGTATATATTCTTAACCTCTGTCCTCTGAGGATAACTGATTCACTATGAAGAAAACGGAGTTAACAGAGAAATTTTCAGCTGAAGTTCTCCGACGACGTCATTGTCCATCTCTTGCACTATAAAACAGATCACAAAATTCCCGAAAAATATTGTATCTTTGCGATACGCATTGTAATGAGGATGTGGTTTTCCGCCTAAAGAAAACACTTTGTAATGATAATGAGGTTTTCTGCCTGAAGATTACACATTGTAATAAAGATGTGGTTTTCTGCCTTAAGTTCAGTAAATTTCCAGCAATTTTTGCAAAGCAATCAATTTCCAGTCACCTGAAAGTCTTCTTCAGAAAGAACTCTTTTACCTTATTGTAGTTTGTTGTGTGTTCAATGGAATATGCCAGTAGTCTCTGAAGTGTGAATTAATTCAAATTATAAAAAGAAGGACACAGCTCCACCAGCAATTGATAGGACCATCGGTTAGCAGAAACCACATCCTGATGGTATTTTTAACCGTCAAGGCACAGAATCCTTCACATCTTACACAGTTTTGTTCAGAGATCAAGCAACAGCAGAGAAAGCGGCTGGTCAGTTGCAAATGTCTCTCAAATTGTTCGTCTCTTGGAAAAGAGAACCGTGTCATTCATTATTTTTTTTCTTTTTCCAATTTTGCAGGGGTATTCTGTTTTCATGCTGAACGTGACAGAGGTCAGACCTACCTCGCAGTCCGAGAAAGCGTTGAACGAACTGGGGCACAACGACTCGAATTGGGTCTGCATCGCGAACGTCACATCGCAGTCGCAGTCGTTCGACGTAGAGGAGCTACTGCTTAACAAGATATACGGGTTCACGGTCTCCGTCGGCTATTACAAAGGTTATCACGGTCAATTTGCTGGAAAAGAATTTATGAACATTTCCAGCGACTATTCGGGTACGTTAATTTACGACTTGGTCAAGATGAGTTGTTTGGCGTGTTTACCATGCACGAGGGAGTGACGCGTAAAATATGAGAGGGAAAGAAACATGATGGCTGATGGTCTCTGCTATGCTTTGCTTCCACCATAAAATGATGGGGGCTTGTTTTGAGGTGGGGGGGGGGGGTTTAGAAATGTACAGTAGGCTTGTGTGACCTCACTTGATCTAGTGTAATATTATGAGAATAGTATTCCTCCCAGATAAGTTTAATAAATATTAGAATTTCATTTGAGACTTAGTAAATTGTGTTTTGGGGGGTCAGATATATGATGTCCATTTCCATAGAGATTACCTATAACAATACACTGACAAGCACACGAATGCTAGATGCCCGCCGCCGAAAAACTTCCAATCCTCGTAATCCCCAATTTTTTGTTCCTGTTATATTTGTCTCCCTGTTTGTTCGGGAATAATTATTTTATGTGGGTTCGGAAGCCGGGGTTTAAGACAAGCAGAAACACTTTGATTGGGTGGCTCCCTTTTTCTTTTGGCAGCACCGAAACCCAACCCCAACCCCAAACCTCACACCGGCGGTGACACCTTCCAGCCCTGGGTCTTCACCGGCATCGCAGGTGTGGCGATCCTGGTCATTCTCCTGGCAGCGGCCCTGGGTTACTTTGTGGTGCGTCACCAGCGGTTACAACGCAGCTTTATGTCATTCGCTAACAGTCACTACGACACCAGGTCGGGGACGGCTACCTTCAATCCAGAAGAACACAACACAGACTTAGGTAAAGGGAACACTACAATCTTTAAATCTTTCTTGAAACGACCATCGGAGATGGGGAAGAAGTGGAGAGGGTGGGGGAGAAGGGGGGGGGAAGAAGGGGAAGAGGAATTGAGGGGTTATGTTTTGCGGTTATTATAAAGTGGATGGGACTTTTTGAGGAGTGTTGGGTTTGGGTACAGAACGTTGAAAGGCATCAGCAAAACCATTTCTTCCAGGATTTTCATATCCACCTGGTGAAACAGTCAAACTTTCTGCCATTTCAATACCAGCCCCCCCCCCCACTCCCCACTACTTTCCCTCCTCCTTACCAGGCAAGCCCAAACCAAACCAAACCTTACAAATTTATCCCAAATGTGTCTTTCTCAAGGGAAATCAAGCCCCTAACCCGGAGGCCGGCTTCAACAGTAGAAATATAAGGATTCAGATTAATACTGATGATGAAGACAACGATTGATTAATAAATGAAATGAAAAACTTGAGAAGAAAGAGTTAATAACTTAAAAAATTAAATTAAAAAATATTAAATAAAAACAGATTAAAATTAAAAGGATAGTCCAGTAAATTTTTTTATATTTTATATGAGAAACATAATCTTAGCATTGTAGTGAAATTTGCATTCAATTCCTATGTACCGTTTGTGAGATATTGACAGTTGAAGTTATCTGATATTCTACCGAAAGTGAACTTGAAGCAAACAGGTGTGATGTCATAGTTGCACACTGACAAAAAATGTTTTGTTTTTTCTTTATTTTTCAGTCTATTGATTTGACCTTGGATTGGATAGGGTTACTAGTTTGTCTAAAGGGGATGTGAAGTTTATAAAATACCAATATTTATGGTACAATCACATTGTGGATGCATCTAATTGTGGAGTATAAAATTAGACGTAAATTTCAAATGAAAATAAAACATTATATATCAGTGTGCAACTATGATGTCACACCTGTTTGCTCCAAGTTCTCTTTTGGTAGTAAAAGGTGGCAACTTCAACTGTCAATATCCCAAAAACCGTACATAGGAATTAAATGCAAATTTCACCACAATGCTTAAATTATGTTCCTCATTAACATATCAAAGAGAAATTTTGACCTGGACTATTCTTTTAGATAACAAAGTTTCATAAACGATCTGTAGTCATGAGCAAGATTTTGAGAAGGCAAGTTCCATTTCTCAAAGCTTCATATTTTAGGTTTTTTTGCCAAATCGTCTGGCTAACTGACTGTTCTGTTCTATTTATTTATTTATTTATTTATTTATTTATTTATTTATCTGTTTTTGTTTTTGGTAATGTTATTTTTTTTCCTTTTCAACTTTTATTATAGGCTCTGAAGAGGAAGACCAGCCAATCATTCGTGGCTTCTCAGATGATGAACCACTAGTGGTTGCCTAGAAAGTCGGCATCACCTCTTCATATAATACTTACAAATAATACTTTTAACCATTTAAGTCATTGCATTCACCAATCCACCCCCCCTTATCCAAATGGACTGTTCCAGAATTTTTTCTCACATTTTTTTTGGGGGGGGGACATATTTTTGTGGTGGCAGCAAGCATCTTTCTTCTTCTTTTTTTTTATCTCCTTCCATTCTCTCGGCTTTACCGACGGTCAATCAATTTTGTAACGCATATTCATGTTTTAGTACGGAATAACTGGATACCAGTTTTTAAGGTTTTTTTTTTCTTCCTTAAGAAAGGAAAGTCCAAATTGAAACACAATGTGGGTGAACATTTGCTTTAAAACCTTTTACACAAATTGATTTGCAGCTTTGCTGTCATTTTCCACAGAGGAGGTACCTGTGTAACGTCTTTCACATACAACCTACCAGCGTTTTTGTCCCCCCCCCCCTCCCGGTCTCAAGGTGAACCTTCATGTGGGAAGCTACATGTCACTAAGTACAAAAAAGAAGAAGGCACGTGCTTAATAATAGTTATAACCTACAATTATATAACAACCCTCAAAGAAAATATCTTTGGATTTTTCGTGTCTGAAGTTTGTGTTTCCTCATCTCCCCTTCGTCCGCCCTTCTTTTTTACAATCTCTGTTTGTCGTGTAAAAAAATAGTAAAGAGAGAGAACTGCCACGGGACGCAAAGAAAGATACTTTGAAACCATTCCTCAAAAATGTAACATTTTAATTCAGAGAAGTAAGTGCGCATACGTATGAAAGCAGTGAAAAAAAACATTTTGTCGAAAAGAGACGAAAGGTTTGAATCTAATTCTGGATAAATGTAACAAAAAAAACCTCTTTTTTTTCTATTTTTTTTTCATTTTATTTTTTCTCTTTTTTTCTTTTTTTTTCTCTAGCATTTCTTAATCCACTGCCACTGTACTTTAGGATTCTTGCTGACAATTTCACTGATGTCAATTTAAGATGAGAAAGACTCAATTTCTTTTTTTGGTTTCTCTTTTGCTTGATTCTGATCTTGTTTTGTATTGCTTTGGTCTACAACAAACAGGATCCAAAAGATGGAAAAAAAAACATAATATACTTTTCTATACATCAAGAATTTCTATATTTTTTTCTTTTAGCTGAATAAGAATTATTTCTTAACCCCACCCCACCTCCTAACCTTTTTTTTTGGGGGGGGAGGTTTCATTTCCTGACAGCTGGTTACATTTGTACTTGCTATACAAAAGATGTAAGAGTTGGCTGCCGCCTTTGCACACTGCCTCCACTGAACTGGACCGGTGTCAAACGGACGGTCGTGACCAAGCTTTAACAATTCTGGACCATCAGGGTTGTCCATCAGGAACAGAATCCCAAATAGGGCAAGTGAAATCATGTTGCTCCTAGTCAGTTTCCAAGTAGTGTAACAGTCAGGCGTGTCGACTGCAGTAGAACCATTTGCACGTAAAATTGGTCCAATGTTACTTACCCTCAGAAGGAAGGACAAATGTTGTCAAGCTTTTCGATTTGTTACCTGTTCTATCAATCATTTGATATTGGTATTTTCTAGTAGTTAACAACAAGATTAACCCCCCCCCCCTCCCTCTTTCCTCTATTACATTGGTGATTTGTAATTTCAAATTTAAAAAAAATGAAGGAAATTTACCTTGGTAACTTGTGATTTCAAATTAAAAGAAAAATGAAAGGAATTTGTAAATAGTTTATTTTTTCGTTAGAAACATTTTTCAGTACTCAGACGCCACACCGTTGTTAATTTTATGTGGTATTTTTTTACGATTATTCTTCTTTTTTCTTTCATTTTTTCTTGGTGGTGGTGGGTTTTTTTCTATCGTGTATGTGCACCTGCTTTCCTTCTTTCATTGGATGGAATTTTTAGGGAAATATTATATTTGGTTATTGTATCTCTTGATAACATACTAACCCAGAGCTGACACCCTTGAAATATAGCCCCCCATTTATCAACCCTTTTTTTTTTTTATATATTTTATTTTGAGTACCGGATTAAAGTTAGCTTTTGTTCACAATTTTTTATCTTACTTAATGGCCTTACTTAGACACGGGGAAAATCGTTTCAAAAGTCTAACAAAATTTAATTAATTCCCTTTTTTTCTGGCTCGTATGGAACGATTATTGGTTGCGATCGCTGGTTAACATGTTACAGGAAATTTATACTGTAAAAACTGCTGACTGACTGCGCCAGTATTGGGCAGAATTGGACTGCCAACGTGGTAATTGCTCGAAAAGCTAGTAAAGTCTGGTAGAGCGCAGGACTTATCATTTCTGTGCACACCGGTTAAAATCTATTCCTAACTGACAATTATCTGCACAATTTTTGGTACAGAATGTGCGCACGGTTTACATCTGCACATTCTGGTTTGACCTTGTTAACAGATAGTTATAATCATTTCAGATACCATTTTTGTTTGGCCTCCTGAAAGATCAGAATATCAGTAAACACAATATTGGTAGAGCAAAATAGTATTGATTGTTGGCTGATAGCAAAACTCAGCATTGATTTATAGAAACTGATAGCTCACATGACATTCAAATGCCATCATATGTGCCTACTTTATATTATTATTATTATTATTATTATTGTAAATGAAAATAAATGCCAATGATATGTATATACCTCGTATGGGGTCAGATGGGTGGGTGAGGTGGGAAAGGACTGGATCAGGGCGAGGGGTCTCTTTTCTCTGAATGGTACAACCTCTTGGTTAAGATAAGGTATAACACATATGAAGCAATAAAAAATCACAGCTAAAATGCACATTTCGGCGGTAAATGGGGTTTGCATTGGTTTGATGTGAAACCCACAATCAGTCCAAGCCCATGGCCCATGATTTCCCGGTCGAAGCCCAATTTAGAGCTGCAGAAAAGTCATCAGTAGCCCAAGGAGAACCCACTTTGGGCCCATGTTTTACCCAATATTGTCCAAACATAGCCCAACATGGGGTCCACCAAGCAGATACTAACTGAATACCTGTCCCCTCTCATGTGATCAAAACAATGTGACCAAAAAGTGATGTTGCATTTTGTGGGTTTTTACCCCTACCTAGGAGGCTTCTTTTTGTTGCTGTATGTTTATGAGACTTTGCCAGAGACCAAATCTGAGATCGCGATCACGAATTTAATAATCCACCTAGCCTATAAAGACCAAGTTAAAGTATGTGTCTATATTTATACATATATATGTATAATATAAATATATATGTGACAAACATGTGATACGGCAGCTTTAGTGTGCCACCAAGATGAGAATATCTAATCATAATAAGTTGACATTTTACAGATTTTTTTTTGAAATGACGAGAAACCACAGCTCAAATAATTCACCATTATTCTGTATTTTTGGCAAGAGATTAACTTGTTATCTGAACCCCCTTTTGTTTTAAATATCAAGTTATTAGGGGTAAATGTATTTTTTAACTTGATTGTTGCCGTGCTGGGACAACAAATGCGAACATTATTCTCAGCAAGTTAAATACAAAGTTTATGAATTATTTTGTTCACAATATTCAGAAGTTACTGTAAGTTACTGAACAACTTATTAAGGTCTGTATAGCATAGCTAGCAAGTTTCTCCGCGTTGCTGTATGGCCACTGTAAATGGTTTTGAATTTGTGTTATACTGTAGCTGATGATAACTTAACTGATGATACCATGCTGATGATACCATACTTAGCTGATGATACCATGTCTCATTGTGTCTCTGTCTTAATGTCTTCTTGATGACTAAGCCACGCTTTCAGTTTTGATACCATGTAAAGGCTTGTCTATATTCTTAGCGTGGCGTGGAGTGTGGGGACTCGAGGGCAAGGTCGGTGGATAAGGGTTGGCTTGCATCGTTTTGCGGATATCGTATGGAAAGGCAATAATATACTCCTTTAAAAGGGAGAGGAAGGAGATATTAGTTGTCCTGCATGCCCGTCGACAAACGCCACCTATCCTTACCTTCCACTACTCCACCGTTATCTGCTGGGTCTAACAAAGGCGGGAGTACGTTTGATATAAAAACACGGTTTGCTTGAAAGTGAACTGTGATAACGTTAACGTACGCGAACAAATGGATAGATAGAATTTTGCACATCAACCGTGCTTCCTAAAAACAATGCGTTGAGTTGTATAAACATGTTTATCAGATTTAGGTCCTTCGAGTTTGAATATTGACTAGTGATACCAGTACCATTAATTCTTAAGTCCCCATTTTCTCCCCATGTTTTTGCAGAATTTTCAGTGATATTTGATTTAAGGGAATTTTTTTCAAATATCTAACTAAAATTGAGATGTTTTGAAATTCCGGAAATTCGTTCTTTTCTTCCTATATGTTGTGTCAAACCTGCCCTACATGTAAATAGAGATGCTTTAAAAGTACATGAATGCTGAGCCTAAGATGTGAAAATATATAGAAAAAAACCAGTACGAAATTTTTATACCAGAAATTCTACCATAACCTTTTTGTAAACTGTTAAATTACTGAGTTGGGTGATTTATAGTATCAAATACTTGCAATTTTTGATAGGTAAATATTTTTCTCTAATCTTCCATCCAACCTACAGACTATTAGAGTTTTTTTTTTTATAATATTAGTTTTATCATCGCTTATATATATATATTGCGCATTTCCAGTACGTTGTGCATCATACCTGATACCCAGACTCTTTACAGAGAAACAAGCGGCCTAACCAGAGTATATGAATAGTAGCCTAACACGAGAAGACTGTTACAGTTAAAGGTATCTGTTAAGGCACGTGATCTCAGTGAGATTACTCGTTTCGAAGAGGAAAAAGAAAATAACGGTTGCATTGATTCTTTCATTTTGTGTATCTGTTACAACAGTGACTAAAAATACAAATGTGAAATTGAAAACCATGTTTTTTGTCGTGTGTTCATTCAGAGTAGTAACTGTTTCATATGGATTGTACATTGCCACTATACCACCCAGATCCGACGGGGAAGGGGGAAGGGGGAGGGGGGGTGCGGCTCGGGCAGTGATGTACACACAAGGTGTTTTTGTTATGACTCGGTCATCTGTATCCTCAGTCGGTGTAGCACATTCAGTCGGCGAAGAATTAGACCATTCCTCCGGACCCATAATATCCATATCACGAAGGTTTATGCCTCTACATATATCATCCGTGGCACTTGCCACCTCTCCCCACAACCACACCTTTTGGAATCATGTGCAGGTTAATGGGATCATGGTGGGGGGGGGGGGATTTCGTCAGGCCTGGGTCGAAATTTGGAAAGATGAAATGAAGATTTCAAAAGGGGACCCGGTGGCATAATTTTTCCTCGCCGCCCGAACGGTATGTGTAGGTAAGTGATCCACACAAGGCGGTTGAGGTACGTATTGACGGTATGTGTATATAATTGGTCCACCCAAGGCGGTTAAGGTAAATAAGGCGTCGTGAAAGTTGCTAGTCCGATGCGTCAAATGCGACCTTTGTTTCACCATGTGAATAAAAACTAAGCAAGTTACAGGATACGAGTATCCCATTGTTTCCGACCTCTCCATATTTTCTACGGGCCATAAACTGACTTCTGCAGGACTGTAGCCTCACTAATGATCCAACGCTCCTCATCAGGTTTTTTCCTTAATATTTTCACTTAACAAATCTTTTGTCAAATTCGAAGTAAAATACAGATTAAGACCTTCGAATGTTTCCTTTCTTTACAGTCAGAATTCGTGAACACCATTCTGCTATTGTTAATAGACTTTCCAAAGGGTCACATTTCACATCACAGGTAGCAGATCCACATAACAGGACAGATCCACGTTTTCACAACGTTTGGCCGTAATATGACGTCATTGCTTGTTCTTATAGATCACTTGGCTACAATAGTGAAATATGAGTATTCTTGTTTCTGAATCGGACCAGAGAAGTCGGAATTATTTCGTTGTGATGGATTCGAGGAAACAGATTTACAGAATAAACAGTGATACGGTAAGTTAAACCATGTACTCGTAACTATTGTTTTTTTTTTAAGAAAACTTCAACCATTCATGTAATGAATGTATTCGACTTCACACATTCTATTGAACGCCATTCTATTGATCATTTCCAGATGATACCCGTTCTGCATATGGTTGCCTAGATACAAATTAGGCTTACGATTGTTTTTGAAATCTAGACCTTATACCTTTTTTCCGCCATGCTTTGCTTGTAGCGTTATAAATAAACTGTCGTTACTGGTGATGTGAATAGTTTTTGCTGTTGCTGTGGTGGAAAGTTTCAATGAACTTACTTCTTTTCAAGAAATTGGCTGGGAAATAAATGTAATAGGAACTGATATCGGTGATTATCTGCATAATGATATCTATCTATACCCATCCATCCATATCTATATCTATCTATATCTATCTATCTATATATATGTATGTATGTATCTATATATGTATGTATCTATATATCTATCTATATCTATCTATATCTATCTATCTATATCTATCTATACCTATCTATACCTATCTATATCTATATATATATATCTATATATGTATGTATGTATCTTATATGTATCTATATATGTATCTATATATGTATCTATATGTATCTATCTATATCTATCTATATCTATCTATATCTATCTATATC
>JAIPMN010010875.1:2780-31318 GCA_020650975.1 Apostichopus californicus
ATTTTTTTAATTTCCAATCATATGATTTAGCGGATGTTCGGAAATACTTTTTGCCTCACCTTTGGGGGGGGGGCATGGCCCCCGTTGCCCCCCCCCCCTTGGATCCGCCGGTGACTGTATAGCCCAGGAATTTAGGAGATTACTTGTGAGATACATGATCTAATTTCGACATGGAAAATTCGTATTCTCGAGATGTTAGGTTATAATAAAATATTTGAGATAAACTTGTGGCCGCGATTTTAAAAAAAAATAGCTATAATTGTATATATATATTTAAACTTTGAGATGAAACGCCACAATTCTGAGATAACCTTTCCTCGTGTTCGCTCCCCTTCTCTATTCTCAACGGGCCTTATGGTGTGTGGGGGGGGGGGCGGGAGGGGCGCTCCCCTTACTTTCCAACACCCACTTACTTTCCAACACCCACCCAGAAAACGAGATTTATGCAGAATTGACGTACCATGCTATCTGACACCGTGTCAGAGAAGAGCTTTGTCGAAGAAAAGTTGAAGGCTGCCACCATTTGTGTAGGCCTGCAAAGTAAATGTGATGTGTTGCACAGCTGACATACAGCCTGTAAAATTATTGACATAAATTGACTGAAAAAAAGACAAATCCAATGATATTGGTCACTGCATCAGTGCAAATGAGACTTTGGCTAAATTTCTATGTGTAGTAAGTATATATTTTTCCATATTTATTATTGTGTACTCCGTAAAATATAATTGATATATGAACCATACATTGTAACCTTATCGTTTGTTAACGTAAGCATAGTTCTCCGTCACTGAGTACGTGAAGGTAAATTCACATTTATATAACACATGTACCAATTTTGCGAATATTATTTTGCACCTTTCATTCTTTGTTTGAGATGTGGCTGTTAAATAAAGTGGCCTAAGCCAAGCTGACTGGGCATGATGTTATGGTCATTGGGAACTTAAGTCACCAGTTTTTACCCTAAAGGTCGATTTGCAGATCCTTGTGCCTTAAGTTTAAGAAGTAAGAGTAACATAGCCTAAGTAAGGGCAGGGGAAATGAAATGTATAGAATTCCAGTAGTCATCAACCTAATCTAGCTTCTCTAACTGAGTGCTGTTTCTAATCTGCCACAACTTGACAAATTTATCAGTAGCAGTAAATTCATTTAAACCGGCACATTGCAGTGAAATCTATGAAGAAGCTTACCAGAATTGAAATAATAGTTAAGCCACATGCCATTTTAATAATGTTTGGATTCAAATCGCTTTTATTCCCATGACCTTAGGCCTAATGTCAAAGTTTGGCCAAGGTAGGTAATACATATGTGATGCAAGTAGTTGATTACTTAAAATTGAAAACAAATGTACTGTATACTGTAGCCAAGGCCTTACATTGAGATCATGTCCAAAACAGTTTTACCTATTTAAATTCTACTATGTATAAGGATGATGGGATTGCATACAATGCATAACACTGTTGCTTTCTACACCATTGAAATATATATATTGCAGATTTTGGACTCACAAGCTAAGATTTCCCAGTTTTTTGATTAAAAAACTTAATCCATCAAGCTTGAGAGGCAAACTGTTAAATGTAATTACTAGTCATAAGTAGGAGACCCATTGTTAAATAAACTTTAACATCCTAACGATGTCTACCCAGTCCAGAGATTCATAATAAACAATAGATAACGCTAACATCTTCCTTTGTTTTCAGTTATAATTTTACTTAAAGAAAAGGAAGTGAAAAATGTTTTGTACATGTATTCTGCTGTCTTGTTGTCATTTTAGAAGTTGATTTCCTCTTAATGGTGATGTTATTGATTTGAATATAAATTTTGATGAAAATATGTATGCTTCTATGCCTACCCACAACAATTTAAATTAGAAGATTGTTTATCGCAGAATATGTGAAAAGTATTTCATAGCCTGTGCAGTGTGCACACACTGTGATCTCCCTCCACAGCAATACAGCAAGATGTGACCTTTACACTAAATGGTTTCTAAAGTAAAACCGTGTCAGAGAGAATTAGGGTGGATGATCCCAACTAGCGTGCACAGAAATTTTCTGCCCTTAAAAGAATCAAGCAGTGTGATTGGTCAGTTATTATACAACATACATCACATCACGATTGTAAACAACAACAAGGAATGCCTGATGTAGGAATTTTTCGATGAATCTATATAAATAAGGACCTACTGTAGACTCTGTCAATCACCTGGTAATTGCATAAGAACAGAGCTCTGAAAGAACAAGAGTACATGTTCTCTGCGTTAACGTATATCATTCGTTGTCGTTTTCTGGAAATCTGTACATGTACAGGAATAATTTATCCACTATCGCATCGCAAAATGCTACACAATATATAGCAAACTGCTATAGAAATGCAAAAATTTATAGCAGTTGTGTAAACACGAACGATAGTACTTTATAAGAGACAAAATTCATCGACTTCAAAACTGCAACACAAAAAATGTGAAACACTTAATTATTCCCTGCATGTGTATGAAAAGTTCAGCAAGTGCTTCAAGAATTTCAACATCCTCACAAAAATACCATCTTTTCACTAGTTCTTGATTCTACTAGTGAATTCAGATGGATTTTTTTGACTGATCCTTCTCATTTAAGGTAGCAGATTAACACTCTGAATGCCATAATCGGCCCACCGAAGTGACGTGTGAATTGTTCATCAACTATGAATAGAGACGGAAGGTACAGTAAACATTTCGTTTTTTTTTTCCTTCTTATTATTCTGTTGGTTTCTAACTATCTTCTGTTAAAGATGAATATTTCAGAAGGTTTTATAGGTGGAAATGGTAAGTGATTGGTGAGAAGAGTGTTAAGCAGTCTGGGCAATGAACTAGGGAATTGGAAGCAAATAAGCAACTAGGATTTAAACAAACTTGCTATGATGTGGGATTTTAATGACAGTGAAAGTATCTACTTTGTCTTGAGCATTTATGTTGCAAATTATACTACATTTTTTAGAATTGTATTAAAGTAACCATAAGATTATTCCATAGATCATAGTATTCATAACTTAAGAATGATGTAACATTTGGCAAATTTGCTACAGTTTTGAATTCTATTGTATCCCTTTTTTTAAAGGCTTTAAATTGTTTGATATTTGTGTATGCTGCCCCCAGTACAAGGAGATAATCAGATCGGTGATTCTTTCATACCCAATAATTGCAACAACATAAAAAAATACCATGAATCAAAACTTAAGGAAGACTTATTTATCAAATCATATCTCTTTACTGTTATTTCTACACTACTTGCAGTGGTGAAAATAAGGACCCATTAGTAGAAAAGTAAGTTCTTGAATGTGTGGCAATGTTGTATTTTCCTTTTAAATTCTAACATCCTGGATGAACTTCATTAATGTTAACTGTGCTGTTTTGTCAAGCTCTGCATGATACAGCTCTAAGAATGCTTTGAATTTTTTTATTTCAAACTGACAAGGGCCTCTACTGTACATACTGATTTTATGTAGGATCAATGTGGAAGGAAGACTGGCATAGTTTTTTAAAAGTTTAATAACAGAGAGTTACTGTATGTACTTGTTATGTAACGCACAAGTTATGTTTGAAGAATAGCCAGCGTGGAGTTTACGACCATATTCTGGCCATCATTTCTGAATCAATCATGTCCTTTTGCCATGGTACGTCACCTTCTCTTTCTGACCTTATGAAAACTGGACAGTCTCTCCTTGTGTATAAAATTATCAATGTTTGTTTGACATTAGTAAAGATTGTCAGTTTGCCAGAGAATAAGTTCCTGTTAAGATGGAATTATCAGACGAGGAGGCCCTCTAAATTATATACATTTTGATAGCCAGCCTTTTGCATTGCATTGTAGATGAGCAAATGTCATAGAATCTTGTTTATTCTCTCTGTTTTGTAGCTTCTTTGATTTTCAATATTTTTTCTTTATTTTTTTGTGACATCACTTTTCTTGCAGAAAATATTTGTCTATTCTGTCTGATCCAATCTTGTTTAAATTTTTTTTCTTCTTAAATTTTTTCACATTTGTTGTATAATTTTTCACAACTTTAAGTCATCAGCTTCCTTAATTAGATCACCTTTTGTCCTTGAACAAAAGACTGTGTTTTTGCATTTCAAAGATTAGAACTTGAACTGTAGACAGTCCTCAGAGCTTCCCTTTGTGTTATGTTGATAACTTTATGTTTGTAATTATGTTTGTAATTTTGTGTCATACTGATAGAGACATGTAACATTCACACATAACAGGGAAGCCTCTGGTTCCCAAATGGTTGAAACAACAGGTGATGTTGTTGCAACCCTTTGACTAGTATATACCCAGGTTAATAAACAAGTAATATCTGATAAACATGTTGTACCGCTCGGTGACTGATTGATCGAGTGTTGGATCGCAAACTGATAGGCGTCTAGTAGGCAAATTGCTTTACATATATAAGTAAGTGCAAATAAGCATGTAGTGTTTTGTACGCAGGACCGAAATGTTTTATTTTGTTGTATAAGAGACAAAATTCATAGCCTTCAAAACTGTGTTGCCAAAGTTGAGCAGTAATTAAATATTTAATAATAATATAACTGATTAATATTATTATGAATTTATTCCTTGATATTATTTATCATATTTTGCTTCTTGTATTAAATTTTTGGCTAGTTTCCTCATTCCCGTTGTTGTGATTTCAGTGGACTAAAATGACAGTTATATGAGATGATGGTAACTACATGATGTTGTTTTCTTCAAGTTTGTCTTTGTATGGAACCACAAGAGTTACTGACGTACTTTATAATAGAATCAGTCTCAGATTATTTGGAATAATTTCAGAACATAATTCAATTTTCCTGCTTTAGGATTAATATTAAATATTGTTTGAGTAACGCCTAGCATGCACGGAACAAAATTATGTTTATTCCATCTTATTTATTTATTTATTTGTGTATTTAATGATAAGTTTGATAACGTCTACACTCCCGTTCAGATTGATTTGTATTAACTGGATCATGTATAGTGTAGTGCTGCACCCAATGGATGGATCCCCAAGTTGTTTACTTTACCAGCACTTTGGCATTTTGTACTGTATACACTCTGTAAATTAATTAAAGCTTGTATGTAAACATTTGTTTACCATACTAGCTAAAGGATTCAGGAACTGAAAACGGGCTCGTATGAAAGCAGCTGTATACATTTGGTCGAGAATTTCCAACAATTTGTATACAAACGCCACCTATGTTGACATCACAAGTTTACTCACTGTCCCATTAGGCCAAAGTGTACTATCAAGGAGGGGGGGCTGAGGGGGGCAGGGGGCAAGGGGCTGAGGGGGGCAGGGGGTACTTACTGTATATATGCAAATGGTGGGAATGGTGTCATCATTTATAACCAGGCAAGCAGACAAGTCAGCTGTATTTCCCGTCAGTAGCTTGTGAAGTCTACACCAGTGCTGTCTTACTATTAGAAAACATAATAATAACGAAAATGAAAATAAAAAATAATAATGAAAAAATTGGTTTCTAATTCCTTGGCTCTGTGGGTGCAAGCATTGTTAGGATTGCATCAGTTGCTAAAAGTAGGTGTGTGTTGAAAGTTCATGTAATATTATAAGTGGACAGATACAATTACATGTATGGTCTACTATATAGCTGTATTAGCACATCTACTTTAACCCCACCAGACCAGAAGTGGGTAAAGGGTAAACACAAAACAGTAATGACAGCAAATGACAGTTTTATTCATCTTGCTTCCCTCGTCCTTCCATTTGTTCTTGTGACCCCCTCCCTCTTTTTTTTTGCCCACGATCAAGCCATCCAATGAACAACGGGTAAGGCTGCTAACTCTAATTTGATATAAAAGCCTTGTGTTGAGAGTTTGTACAATGATGGCAATTTACAAGTAACGTTTGAAGATGTAAATAATTACGTAAGGTCATTCCTTCATATATATTACAAATCACTTGAGTGGTGATAAATGACCAACCAAAAACCCTAAAAAATACAGAAAGAAAGAAATTGCATTAAAAGATTCTTGAAAGACCTGCATCTTAACAAAGACTAACAACTGAAGAGTCACTTTGTTCTACTTGTGGTATAACTTCCCATACCAGCAACTTTGTAGACGACACAAAAGTCAGATTTTACTGACTCCCCTACCTGAAAGTGAAGTATTCGTAGATTCACAAAGACACTCTGCATTCAGTAGAGGTGAACCTTTGTAAGCTGACACATTTTATGGTTCTATTTCATAACAAACTAAGAAAAGACCTAAATGGTTTTTTGTTTTGTTTTTGGTAATGGAATCAATCTTATCCATGGAAATGATGAAATTTCAAAAATATGTCTGGAAATGATTAGCAAATTCTTGGACTGAGCAAAAAAAAGATAGCATAAGTTTTGTTTGTATTATGGACATAGCATTCTGAGATGACTTGTTCCACTTCCCTGTACCAAAGGACCCTCAAAATTTAATACCAGTTGTATAATCCTGTTATCCAGTATGGGTAATTACTGTTCAGTGTCATATCAACATTTCAGACATTCAATTTGTTAAGAACCGTATGGTTCCATTCTATTCTCTTCTGAAAACTATTGAATGGCTAGCTCATTATCAGTTAAACATCATGTAAACACCGTACATGCAACAATTTTCTGCAAAAGTTTCACTTGTTTGGTAATCAATGACTCTTAAAGTCTTACAAAAGCTGGTAGGTTCTGTCTGAAATAGTTGTGGTCAATAGTGGTCAATTATCATGCATTTCTGGGCCATTATCTTGAACAAGGAATATCTGGTAGCTTGTTAAAGCTTCACTGTGTTGTGGAGGATAAGCCAGGATTATCCCAGCCAGGTGAATCTATTCATCATTACAGGCCAACCAAAGATAATCCCTCTGCACAGATCAGAGAAACTGTCCTGTATATTTAAGAGCCAGATACAACTGAACTGTGACACAGTGTACAGTAGCCATAGACTGTGTATACTGTTGATACAGCAGAGTAGAGACTTTCTACTTTCTTTCATTTTCTTATCTATCTTTTGATCTAAATTATCCAAGGGAGTGGCCTTCCCCAGAGATATTTCTAGGCCAATTCTTGATTTTGATCTTTGATATCTGCAAACTAAAAATTTTCAAGTGGAGAGATACTGGACTGGATGGAATGTTTTTTTTTGTGGTTTTGTTTTTCACATGGAAGTTTTTCTACCTGTACAACTTTGTGGAAAGTAAAGTGGCATAATAAACCAAAGGCTACTATGGAAATGACACATGCTATATGCATCATTTTAGTTTAGTTTCAGTTGATTTCCTTGGAAAGTGGAGCAAGTTGAATATTGGAGGTAACCTTTCGTTGAGGTTTGACTGAACTTAAAAATACCAACTCTGCGTTCATCTCGAATTATTTTCGAGAATAGTGCTGTAACTTTTACAGTTTTGTTGTTAGGTTTATTTGTTTTTTTGGCCATTAATTAGAAGAAGCCAGTGATTTATGTAATAATTTGTGAATCAGTACATAAACTATCTAATTGAGTTTGCATGTTTAGTCTAGTTTGGATGATTTCATCATGTTATTACCATTCTCTGTGAAATTTTTACATTGTTCGTCTCTTCATACTGGTTGACAGACTTTGTCCGTGATTGATGAACTTGTCCTCTTCAAACAAACGATTGCTTCGTTTGGGGTTGATTAAAGTTTGTTTAGTGTGATATCAATGTACCCTTTGCTCACTCATTGATTAGGACTCTGAGATGATATAATAATACACTGTACAGTATATATGTGTACATGCTCTCCAACTCTTTAAGAACCTGTGAGCCCATATCAACACTGGAATATCAAATAGGAATTTTTCCCATTCGGCTCGGCACTTGGAAAGTGTGCAAGTTACAAATTTGTAAACAACTCTGTTTTCAGTACCATTTTAGGGGTGCACAGATTCAAAGTTATATGTGTTTTGGTTGGCATTTATGTCTGATGCAGCTCGCTTCCAGGTAGAGTACAGTGGTTGGAATTTTTGATAGCAAGGGTTGCTATGCAGAATGTTATCTTGTTGATGCACTGGGCGTATAACATTAATGTGAACATTTCAAATGCAAACTTAGTCTTTCCGGATTGCAAGGAATATGTGAGGCGGAGGATTTTTATCGTCTTTGTGACTTTTTGGATGCTCTCTATACTGGCTCAGTGATGAGTAACATTACTTGACAGAGAAAGAGAGAGGTGGAGAGAGTGTGTATCTACTGCTGATTAGATCTAACATGGACAATTTTGTAACAGATGTGAAAGAAGGCCGAGACTTCCTCTTCCCAATTAAGGTGCTCAAACATAACATGGATGCATCGAAACACGAATCGAGGTTTTCCCTTTCGTCAAAGATCCCTTTCAGTTTCATGGGGAGGAAGAAAAGATATCCGGATGTTAAAAGGTATATATTTATAAACGTTAAGTCAAAGTGACTATAAATGGTATCAATGATGGTTGTCGCTGAATTCTAGATTTAAGAACATGAATGTTCTAGATTTAAGAATGAGATTTAAGAACATGAATGACTTTTGGCGGGCTGTAAGACACTTGAGAATGAGCGTGATGCTGAACCTCAGGCTCAGGGTTTGATCTCTACAGAAATGTAAACAAGGATCAGATTCGGCCATTTTGATCCCGGCGATGGGCTAGGATCAGTCCAGGATCAAAATCGATTGACTTTGTTTTTCAACACTGAACAACAAGCATGAGTTCTGATCCACAATGTGAATGTGGACTTTGTTGACATGGCATTTCCCTTGAATGATGACCTAAGGTACAGAATTAGTTTTAGACCAGACCATAAGAGAACTTTGCTATCAATCCAGGTTGTACTTATATCCAGTACTTATATCCAGGTTGCACTTATAAGTTTTGAGAAATGTCCCTTTAGTATTTACATTTGAAGTTCATCAATAAAAGCGGCTGGACTACTTAGTCTAACACACAGACCATAAGATCAGTTACTCAGACTGCAACATTCAGTAGGAAAACATAAGATTTGTAGGACCTTAAATAACATGTTTACGAAACAGTACAAATTGATCATGGAAGAAGAGTGTTGTACGTTATCCAATGGTGATCTGTTGTTCACATTAAGTTAACGAAACAGTTTGTTTTGAGTCATCAGACACAACTGAGTAAACAACTGAATAAACATTACCGGTTAGGCCTGCACAGAGGAGCTGATGTCATCACCTATATATTCCTTGAAACAGATACAGCTATGAAAACATTACCAGCACACTCAATACTTTCTTTTTTGACTATACATATAAAGAAATTGGTTAAAAGTGAAAAATTATGCCAAAAATCATCCTTGAACCAGTTTTCATGTTTTATACTTGAGCTGTTGTTCCTTGTGTTTTGTGATTGTTTTTTTGTTCCAAGAATTAGCAATATTTTGTTTTGATGTTTGTACTTGTCTACCGGTTTATCTCTATGTTAAATGTACCAACTGTATGTGTCATTATGTACTATACCTAGTGCACAAGGTAAGCTCCATAACTAAAGTCTCATATTCTTTTTCCCTTTTTTTCCTTTTTTCCCTTTTTTTTTCATTATTTGCATTTTCATTCTGCTCTGTTTTATTAAAGTACAAACACATTGTTCTTAAATGCATGTTTCTCTCAAAGACTCTGTTCTGTTTCAGCACTGCTATTTAACCCTACAGAAAAAGACCTATATGCTTTAAGGGTCATCAGTTTTACCCTCAAAAACAGTATGGTAGAAAAATTGAAAAACATTTTTTAAATGATCTGAAATCATGTTCCAACTTTTAACAAGCATCATACAGCCACTTGGCAAACAGTTTTTTCTCTTATTAAAACATGTCAATATTTAAATTAACATCCCTGAATGTTTGGGAATATTTAAAGAAACTTTGAAGAAAAGAATTGTAACTCAGTAATATCAGGCCCCAGTGTAATAGCCAAGTAATAGCCAAAGTAATAGCCAACAAGTGGATTAAACTGATTCTGTGGAGGAATAAGAGGAATCAAATGGGGGGGGGGGGGAGTTAATGGCTTCGATTTCGATTTATTTTAAACCAGTATAAATATAAAATATTTATAAATAGGCGTACATCAAAAAACAGTTCTTGTTAAGATTAAACAAATGATATGGTAAATGGTAAGTGAAAGAAATAAGATTGTTAAATGGTTTAAACATAAAATGATGAATCAATGCAAGCCAACTATGTATATAAGTTGCAAGGAATGTACAATAGTCAACAGTTTCTTTTATAATTGGCTTCACAGCCTAGTTTGTCATATTTTTTATCTGCATACTACCTTCTACAAAGATTTGTTGCTGATTAAGTTATTTTGCTATCTGAATGGTTTTCAAAGAGTTAATTCTTCTGGCCAATTTTCCTCTCAGAGGGATATGTACAGTATCTTGCTCCTTGTGAATTTTAAGTGTTCTTAAAAACCCTGCAAGTGTCATCATTCAATCTCTTCACTAAATATCAGCTCTATTCCTTGATCATAGCCTTAAGAGTTAAAGAAGGTGTTATTTTTGTACACAATATAGAAAAAACTGAAAAAGTGAAACTACTTGCAATTTGAAACAAAATATAAAGAACAATGAATGAAGATGGTGAACAGGACTCTGTTGTGATGTTACCCCACCCTTCCCCCACCCTCCCCCTCTAAGAAAAATTGGCTAGTAATTTAGATTGTTTGTTGTTTTGTTATAAATAATTTAAAATTTATTAATAAATCATTTTCATCGATGAATGACACATTTCACAACAAAACCACCGAAGGGAAATATGGCACTTTTATTAGTCTGAAATGTAGTGAATATCAAAACTAACTATTTACTGATACGCTGTGAACCAAGGATGGTTTATCCAGACCAACTCATTGATTTTGATTTTGATTTATTTTCTTAATTTCAAGTCTCCTTCCTGAGATTTCTAGATGCCAGGGTTTCATCTTTCTTTCTTTTTCTTTCGCTTGCCAGGTGGGAAGAGGAAGGGTTTTCCTCTTCGGCATACGACCGACACGTCTTGAACCAAGAAGGTCCGAAGAAGTCGGTGACCAACAGGATGCAGCAGCAATATTGGGTCACCAAGCAGGCAGTCATCAAGAAGTTAGGCAGGAAAGAGGATGAATTTGTGGTAGCAGGAGATGCAGAACTTGATGCTAAACTACAGGTGAGTCCCCATCTCTTAATTTATTGTACAGTACCTCTCCCTTCAGTTACCCCTCACCTTCCTCCTTCCCCTCTCCCCCTCTTCCCCCGCCCCCACCACAACAGTTGAAAAACTAGGCGGGGATTGGATGCCGCAGAGAGATGTGATGCCAACGTCATCAGTGTAATGGTTTGGGTGGTACGGGCAGGAAGCTATTTCTATCAATCTCCCTGGTCGGGTATCATTGGGCTTGCCTAAGACTATTGTATGGACCCTAGACCATAACACACAGTGATACTACAAGTTGTAAAAATAAATATGGAAAAAATTTCTCTTGGAAATAAAGTGAATTTGGAGGGGGGGGGGTTGGAGGGGGTGTGATGCAGACATGGTGCCTTGGGTAATTTTGCCTCCTATATAGTCATTCTTTTTCCGATCTTCTCATTTTTCTCGCTTTCTTTTCTACCTGATGCCCACATGCAGCTGTAAATTGTTTATTATTGAAATTAGCTAACCTACTATTTTTTTTATCTAGACATGGAAGTGAATTGGGTCAGTGGGAGGGGAGGGAGGTGGGAGGGGAGGACATCAGGGGAATGGTGCTATGATGGGTCATCTAACCATCTGTACAATCAGTTATACATGATCATGCTATTTTCTTTCTTTCTCTTCTTTATTCTTTTCTTTTGTTTCATTCCTGCCTCATGACATCTGTACCAGTAATCTAAGACTTTCTAATCTAAGATTCTTTATTATTATTATTCACTCGTTTTCTGACATGGTTTCACTCTCACAGGTATTTCGATCTGTGCAGGGTTCCTGCATGGAGTTGTTGAAGTTAATTGAAAAGTACCAGGATGATCTCTGTGGTGAGTATTATTTTGTTTTTTAAGTTTGTCATCCTTAGACTTCACCAAAAAAAGTACAGTCTGAGTACCATCTTAACATGCACTGTAATTAGTTCCTCCATGGGTGTGGACACGGATGCTAAGAACGAGAGCCTTTCTTTCTACACACTATGAACATGTGCTGGTTACATTTTGATGGACAGTTCGGTTTTCTGCAGTTATGCAATTGCATGCAGTGCTGGTAACGTGCCATAAATGCTTGTAAAGGTGTTTTAGCTGTTTGCCTACAGGTGGATGAAGATGAAAGTTTGGTATCTATCAAAAGTTAAAATGTACCTTACATGGGAAAAGGCCATCAGATATGAAGTGATTTTTAACATATATTTCCATTGTTTAATTCATAATTTAACAGAAGTAGCCTATTTGAAAGTAAATGGAACAATTTGTGTCCTCAACTAGTTTATCCGATTGGGAGACAAGTATGATAGAAAATTATATTGCAAAAACCAGTGACCTAGGTTTAAAGGGCTTCTAACCCAGAGGTCACTGGGTCAAATCCCTTTCCAGCCATAAAATTTCGGATTCATTTCCATCGTCTAGAATTTCCCAGTTAAATTTCCATTATTCCTTTGCTCAGAAAATTGTATTGCATGTTTTTAATTTACCTACTTGTGAAGATATGTGATTTACTTCATGACTCTCTTACCTGTCTCCTTCACATATATGCACTCTGATTACCCTAGTCTAATAACTGGTAACATTCGTGCACTGCGCCCCCAATGACTCTCTCTCTCTCCTACAAAACAGCCTCATTTGGGCAATCTTGGAGAAATGATTGAAACTGATATTTAATAAAATACAAATCTGTGAATGCTAAATAGTGAATTTAGTTACTAATGTGATGGTGTTTTTTATTTATTTTATTTTATTTATTTTATATTTTTTTTTGATATTTTTTTTCATCAGGACTCTCTCAGGAGGAGAATGCAATGGGGAGATTCCTGAAACAGATGAGCAGCATCGATAAGACAAGAGCCGGGAAGATGATGAGTGCTGTGGGGAAAGCCCAGACAAACTCATCGGACCAAAGGTCGGTATCTCTTCTTTTAGACTGTACCATTTTACCTGCAGGGTAGTAAAAGCTTTAAGGGTAGACTGGGGCAGAGAGGACCACCAAAGTTTTTAACTTGTGATCAAGGATGGCTCGATTGACTACAATTTATAGTCTGTGAAAGGCCCAATTTAAGTTCCAGTTTTAGATCCAGACTGACAGGATTACTATTCTGTCAGTCCAATATTTTGTTCTCTTGTTTAGTACAGATAAGTAGCTGAACATCGACAGCATTTAAGCTACATCTTTTGGCAAAGTTGTAATTCTTTTACAAAATATATTCAAAGTAGGAACAAAATCCTTACAAATAATGACCACACTGGCTTTACTTATTAAGAAATTTTTCATTTTCATTTCATTTTTTCATTTCATTTATTTTGTTTTATCACAACATAAGTATGACATAACAACATTGAAGAAGATATGATATAAATGTCTTTAAAATCTTCCTTTTTCTTTCTTATAGATTAAAATGTATTTAAGTAATTTACAAAATGACTATGGAATTAATGTCATTACTTCAAAGTTCTATTTATTAGGAGATATCATCATAAATATGATTTCTCATGATTTCTCTCATCTTTGACAGGTTATCTCTCAGAGGGCCTCTGGTCCGACTCTACCAGGAAATTGAAACGTTTAGATATCGAGCCATCTCAGACACTCTAATGACCATAAATCGTATGGAGGGCGCTAGGATGGAATACCGAGCTGCCTTAATGTGGATGAAAGACATCTCCAAGGAACTCGACCCAGACACATACAAACAGCTGGAAAAATTTAGAAAGGTGCGACGCAAAAAACAAAAATAGCACACGCCATGTTTTGTGTGAAGATAGTTAATGATTCATACTTTCCCTCTTTCTTTCTTTGTTTACATTTCCTTTTTTTTTCATCTTTGGTGTATTAATAAGTAAAAAATCTATAAAATATCCTGGTAGAACAAAAATATTCCAAGATGCACCATCTGTGCCACAAAGGTCTGACAAATTCTTACCTTTCTTTCTCGTTATCATTATTATCAACTGATTTGCCTTTCTATTTTTTCTGAAATTTGCAATATTTTCAATTTTGACTTGGCAAGTGAGTATGCAATTAACTCCACTGATATGTACAGTTACTTTTCCCTTTTGATTGGCTTAAAATAAATAAAATACCTAATGCATCAAGGAAACAGCGAACTTGTTGTACATATTTACTAATGTGCAAACAATACAACGCTCGTAGCTTCCAAATTCGAAATTGGTATTTGAACTCCACAGACCCTCATATTTTACTATTAGGAGGGAAAGGTACCACATAATACCACAAAGTTTATGTTCTTGCTCTCTTCAAACACAATAAGCAGTTTAATTACATATTCACCAGTGAGCAGATGGTTGTGTTTACAATATCTCGTTTCCCAGCCATACAATTGTGCAAGATATGTTAAAAAAATTAGCGGACGTAATGTCAGAACCTCTATCAATGACTCCATAAGCGTCCAATTATTTTTATCTTGACTTAGCCTAGGCCTTCAAGACTTTCACAACACATAAAGAACCTCAATCTGTCATTTACGTATTAGAATTTGGGCAGAGTTTGTTTTCATCATGATTCATTACCTGCCAAGGGTAATAAACCAGGGCAATGTCCCTTTTTACGTTCCATGGCTTTTCTATGACCCTTTGCACTAGCTACTCTGAGTGAATCTTGTTGCCTTTTTACATTCCATGGCTTTTCTATGACCCTTTGCATTAGCTACTCTCAGTGAATCTTGTGGGAAGTGAAATCAATTGAAAATATATTTCCAATTAATATCCAATTGAAAGTGCATTTACATTAACAAAAGAACACATTGCTTCTTACGCAAATATCTTTCACAGGCAAGAATATATCCTAAGGATATTTCCTAGCGAGGGTGTGGATAATTGGTTGCAAATTAAAATAGACTTTTGCATTTAATTTGATGATAATTTCATATTTTATTTACCTGGGGCTAGTTAAATTTGACTTGAAGGATGTGGGTATTGTAGGTGTTAATAGTAAAGTGTCCAAACTATGAAGTATTCGGCTTATGAAATTTGTATTGACTCAGCAGTTAATTTTCATTTTATGAAGATGAATTTTGTGAGTTTGTAATGGTCTTTTGTAATTTTTAGTTGAAGCAATACTTGGTTGGTATGATTGGTCAAATTACTAGAAAACAAATCAATGAAGCCAAACACACTACTATGTAAGTATCGAAATAATACAAACCATCTGCTTTGAAATGGCCAATAGGCTGTGATGATATTTGTCCATGAAAAAAAAGACAACATTAGACAGGTTTATGTGTTTCTCGTGAGTTTTGTGCTAACCTAAATGATCTGTATGGTAGACTAAGTAGTCCAGCCATTTTAATTAATGAGCCCTTACTGTTTAAAGGGTCATTTTTCAAAACAATTTTAGGTTTAGGTTTTCTATTTATTTTTTTATTTTTATTTTAGTTTTAGACTTAGTAGTCCAGCCACTTTCATTAATGAGACCATGATAAAGCCTCAAATGTTTATTTTTCAAACTATGATATATTTAGGAATGCAACCTGGACTAACAGCAGTAGCTTTTAATTGAACATTAAAAGAATATCAGATTTGATTTCTTGAAGTTGATTTCTATTTTTTCCAATCCATCCTTGTACTCATACGTAGGTCCAAACACAAGTCCGAACCACTAAGATGAAATTTGATAAACTAAAGAATGACGTCTGCCAGAAAGTGGACCTCCTGGGTGCGAGTCGATGTAACCTGCTCTCCCACACACTCGCTAACTACCAGAATGTCCTAGTCCACTACCTAGACAAGAGCTCTCGGACATTATCGGCAGTGCAGGAGAGCTTTAAGGGTTATCAACATTATGAGTTTAATATGCTGAAGGTGAGTCCACGTAAAAGTTTATAGTAATGTGTTAAATAGAGTGAAGCAACATTTATGGTTCATGTTAAAGTAAATCTTAGTGTGTGTGTGGAGACTTACAAAAAGTCGTTTTGATCTTTTTATTAGAAAATTGGAAACTGAGAATTCTTACATTTGTAAGAGAATTTTGTTAGAAAGTAGTATTTGAAATCACCATTCCCTTCGGTGGTAGAAAATACTGATTGTTTGGAAATTAGCTTTTGCATTTAACGAACGCTTCATCGTTAAAAGGACTTTGATGGGTTTCATCGTGATATGGTGAACTATGACTTACTAACATCTTTGTATTGTATGGAAAGTTGTTTCCTACCTTATTTGTGTTGTGCTTCTATATGTACAGCATAGTCTTCCCATTTAATGGTTACCATGGTGATTGAAATTACTTATTACGATGAAAACACCGGACAAGGTTCATAGCTAGCAATTAACTCATGTCCAGGCATGTGCCTGAATAAATTTATGACATGTGTTCCACTGCAGAGAATGCAACCACAAGACAGCTTCACTGAACTGCATATAAATTAAATATTATGCAAAGCACGCAATGAATATTCAATGAATTAAAATTAAAGTATTCAGGCTAAGCTAACTGCTTCCATTTTAGGGTGCATAACTTTTGGCAAAAAACAGGACTTAATATTTCTAACAATATTGCCTTGGTAGCTTTTATCTTTTTAAACCATATCATACTAACAGTCTAACATGCAAAAACAATGCACCTCACAAGCTTGCTTGATCGAGTTTTATTACACAAAAAATGACAGAAGGTTGAAAAATTTCCAATTTGCTTTCTGTTTGTGTTTAATACCATAAACATGCGTCGTGGATGATGAAATGTAAAAATGGAATAAAAAATTTCAAATAATAATTTACTCTTATTTGTTGTAAATTTCCAGGAAGATGTCTTTGTGTGATGTTTTGCTTGATCATATTTTGAGGGAATTTGAGAAAATTTACTCACATTAAAACATATAAACAAATGGTTGGTTATAAACAATTTTTAGAAAAAAAAATTCTATCCCAAAAGTGCAATCAAGTTTGTATCAGGTGTTTAAATTTAAGGGGATAATGCTAACCAGCCAATGAAATCCAGATTAATCCTGCATAATAAACAGCTTCAGAGCTACTGATGAGACCCTAATTTCCAAAATTTCATTTTTTCTCCACTGTAAAGCAAATGGCAACATTATTGTTGCTACATTGCAAGCAACAGATGGTACTATTTCAGAAAGCCTTAAAAGATGTCAAAATCTAAGAAACCCTTAGCATGGTTCAGCAACAAATATAAGTTCTTTTCATATAAAAATAGCACAATTGAAAAGTTATTTAATAGGAACAAATTTTCTTACAACACTTCAGCGAAGTTTGCAATGATAATACCCGTAATCTCTCAACATTTCGTCAGACAATTTCATCTCACTTAGGTGACCCCTTCTTAACCTCTCTCTTTTGCATTGCGGTGTAGAAATTCTCAGTGCTGCCATTTTGTAGTACACTCTTAGAATGATGTGTTTTGCTAAAACATTTGATGTGTAGACCTTTAGCCCTAACCTTCCTCTGTGTGGCTCCTTCCTGCACCCCCCTATTTTTTTGTCCCCCTTTTTTTTGTGGCTAGGAACTTTCGGAAACCAGTAAACAGCTTGCCAGACTAACAGGGGCTAAGGACGTCTTGCCAGATTTGGATCAAGAAGTGGAACGATTGACGGAAGATAGACGACGGGAGGCTCCAACGACGAAGTCGGAGAGGCGGAAGCAAGAGGTTGAGAGAGAAGGAGGAGGAGGAGATGGAGATGATCAGTTAATTGTTAGTTTCCTTGCCTTTTGGTTTCTGTTGGTTTTGCAGGCATGTTTGTTGATTGGTTGCTTTTAGTCATGTGACATACTCCTGTAGATGTCACACTCTAAATGTTCTGCACCCATATGTTCCTATGTGTGTCGTAAGTTGTTGTCATATTGTCGCCAATACGTTAACACATTTTCCGTCTTGGTATGTAGACTATTGCAACGATTCACAATCGGTTTCGATCCAACCAAACTTGGCGAGAACTTAGTTTGAAGTATGAAAATGTTACTCTGCTTGAGCAAAGAGCGTTGTCATCCACAAATTCAAATTTTCCTTTTTCGTTGCACTATTTCATATCAGAACAAAAATTCTGCCGTGAGATTTCCTTCTGAGGACATCTTCTAAAGACAAGCCAATTATTTAAGAAAGAAAAATTGTGGGTTGTTCTTAACAGCAAGGTACTTTATTCAAAGAGATCAATGTATGATGAAAAGTATGAACGAGTGTTTTTTACTGTAATTTAGCTGAATATCTCTCACGTAAACTAATAGAGATAGTTATGACCCGTTTGCCACAAAAAATGATCGACTTCAAAACAACCGGACAAACCTGCGTGACATGGCTCTACAATCACAAGCTTTCATGGAATGGTTTTATAGTCATGAATGTAAAAGTAAAAAATATGTGAAAAATGAATGTAAATAAGTCATGTTTAATAACCCGTTACACTTCCCAAACGATGTTCTGGCTCAGTTTTACTTACCACTTTCATTGAATATAGCTTGCACAGTATATACTTCATGCTTTCCTTCACTGAATCATGTCATGTCTTTATTTATTTATTATTTTTCCCTTCTTTTTTCTGACCTCTACCATACCGCCTTGTTTTGAATGTACACAAGCACACTGGTTGTTTACTCACATAACAGGCACCATGCTTAATACTCACCTTCAGTTTTCTGTTTACGGTCTTTTTTTACGATGTTGAAATTGAGATGACCTTTTCGTAAGCAAATAGTCATTTGAGGGTGGTTTATAAACATTGACTGCTTCATTGAGAGTCGTGTACAGTCCAAGCTCCAGATGCAGTTATGTATTCTTGTTTGTTTGTTTTTGGTATCTATTGATTAAAATTCGTGGGTGGAAAGAAATAACCGTCTGTGAAAAGGTGAAGACGAAACATTGAGCAAATAGGTGCTCATGACTGATATTAAAGCAGCATTTTGCGTCCTTTTGCTTTCTCAACCTCACTGACTCCACTATGCCATAACGACGTACATAACTAGCTTATCTATTCAAATCTTACTTCAAATGGAGGCATAAAAGTCGAAAATTTACAATTTTCAACTTGTTTTTCTCGAAGATATTTTCAGTTGGGATCCAAATAAACCTTGCCCATAATATGAATATTTAAACACTACGAACGTCATTGACCAATACGTAATACAACACCATGCTTGATTTGTGTAGATTGTCTATGGCAGTTGTACCAGGGAGCTGTTAGAGTACCAGCTCGCTGGTTGTACCAAGTTACAACTCGGATGTTTTGAATCTATTTTTAGCAACAGCTTATAACTAAACCTGCATCTCTGATTGGTTGAATTTAAACTAGTGGGTTGGGGAACTGTATGCGATGAATAATATGAAATGAAACGCAAAATGCTGCTTTTAGTACCTGCTTTGCAGGGTTACATTGATTGTACATATGAAAACTGTCTAATAAAACATACTTGATTATGATATCGGATTTTATTGTGTTGACCACATGCTTGATATCATAGATAATTATGTAAATTTTGGACTAAGGGATATTATAGATATAACATTGTTAACTTTGGACTAAGGAAGTAGTAACATTTCGTGTTCTGCCGCAGGACCTTAAGGACGTGAGTAAGAAGTTAGCGGAGAAAACCGGCGGTTCCACAGAAGGGGAGACGGAGAATGGCCAAGAGGCGAAAGAGGTGAACGGGGAGGATGGAGAGAATGCAGCCAGACGGAGGTAATGTATTCTGAATTGCGGGTTTAAACACGTAACTTCTAGGTGAGGGGTGTGTTGCAGTGGATTGAAAGGGTTTAGCTGTGTGTTTGCAACATGGTTTTTCTCTCCACAGGGAAACTTGAATATGAAAAGAGACAGTTGTTAACGGGTGCAGATTGCAGCGTACCAATGGTACCCACGATGCACTTGTGTCTACTTTTAGGTGTAAGGTTTGTCTTTTTAACCATCAACACATCAAATGTATAGTAATTTAAATGATATTTTTTACATTTGTTAAATCATGATGCTATGTGGCTCTGTCAAGTTTTATCATGTTTTTTTTATATCGTCACAGATTGATATCTCTCGGGGAGGATTCAGGTCAACAAAGCCAACTTTTAGCTTGGCCATCACCCGCAGATGGCAAGTCTGGGGAGGTCAGTGAGGCTGATAAGGAGCAAAGCGCCTTTATCGGTATGATGGGGAACTCCGGTGAACAGGGCGACGACACCATAACTGGTAGGTACAACATTCCTAGGGGAACAGGGCATTGACACTGTAACTGGTAAGTATATGGTGTAGGGGAAGGGCAAAGATACCATAGCAGGTTAGTTCATGGTTCATAGGGGAACAGGGCATTGGCAGTTTAACAGGTAAGTACATGGTTCATAGGGGAACAGGGCAAAGATACCTAGCAGGTTAGTACATGTGTATGGTTCATTAGGGAACAGGGCAATGATACCATAGCAGGTTAGTACATGGTTCATTAGGAAACAGGGCAAAGATATCGGGGAACAGGGCAAAGATACCAAACAGGTTAGTAAATGGTTCATAGGGGAACAGGGCAAAGATACCATAGCAGGTTAGTACATGGTTCACTGGGGAACAGGGCAAAGATACCATAGCAGGTAAGTACATGGTTCATTAGGGAACAGGGCAAAGATACCAAACAGGTTAATACATGGTTCATAGGGGAACAGGCCAGCAATATCATGACATGTTAGGACATGTCCCATGGGTGAACAGGTCAACAGTACCATGACATGTTAGAACATTTCTGAGGCTCATCTTGAAGCTACAATTAGCATAAAAATTTCATCGCGTCATCTTAAAAAAAATGTTTGCTTACACGTACCACCCTTTCATTAATTGAAGAAATTTCTTATGACTCTCTGATAGATAAATATGCCGATCTGGACCTTCTGTCCGAGGAGCCACTCGAGCAGCTTCCAGCAGATAGAAACGAAGAATTAGCCCTCCTGCACGAAATCCTGAACATGCCCTCGACAGTTCCCGACGAGCCGTTCAGTTTCAGTTCCTTCTTTGAGGGGTTGGACCAGTCAGCGCATACGAATGACGATGGAACAATCAGCGAAGCAGCACAGAGGTTCCTCCCCTCAGACCTCCTGGATGTATCGAGCATGATGCAGAGGGTGAACAAACCCACAGGTGAGCAACTCTGCAATCGCGGAATAGCTGTGATTTCTTTTCTACCTCTGGGACAAAACTATTATCCTAACACACTGTAGCATATACAAACTGGAGCCTATACCGCAATTTGTGCAAAATTCCGTGATTTTTTTTTACCCCAGGCCCATCCCTGAGTAATAAAGTAGTGGTAAAGCTACGCAGTCGATCAAATTTACCTCGCTTACCTGTCTCCCTAAAACCTAAGCACCCTCTTCTACCGTGCCTAGAATGTCCTGGTAACCTTTTAACACCGTGCGCCCCTAGATGACCAGTCAATGCACTTCTCATTCTTCCATCCAAAGTGGCCTGTACACATGTTTTTAGAGTGGATTTTTTTCCTTTGGATTTCGTCCATAACGGTAACTTAGGATTTAAGAGTTTTTCCATCTACTGGATGCTAGAGAACTTAGAAGTCATTTGCAGCCATATACGTATCCTTTTCTTGCGTAGGGAGGGATTATTTGGGACTGTTTTGTGGAGCCACCAATGCTCTGTGTGAAATCTGTTTAATTCGTTACGTGGGTAGAAATTCCAAAAAATTGCTTCCGTTAGTTTCCAGCCCTCTTCGTTTACACATTCTGTCCTCAGGTGACCAGGAGCTTAAAGCAGCTTTACTAAACCTATCCAGTAGTACTCACTAAGGGAACCCAGCTGATCAAAACTAAGGCACTCTTGTCGACTTTCTCATCAACAGATAAAATCTTGATTGGAATTTGATTGCCAACTTTCTGCATGTAATTGCTCTTCAGATCAAATCAAGTCATACAATATTTGTCAGTTACTATGCATGTACAATACTTATGTGTAACAAACACTGTTTGGCTTGATCCAGATCATACTGAAGAAAGGACTTCTTTGTATGAAACAGAAGTATGCAGTACTTCGCAAACACTGTTTTCATTGATCTGGATCAGATTCAGGAAGTATGCCATACCTCTGTGTATGATTCAAACATCATGTTCTCTGATCCCAGATCAAGAATTAAACGTCTGCAGGAAAGTGATTTCTTATAGATGACCCTGTTACTTATATACTTTTTTCTCTTTACAACACAGCTGGTCCTTCAGGTGAGGACCTGCTCGCACCCCAACAAACGGCAACCGCTGCAGATCTGGAGAAACAAGCCATCGCACAAGCCTCAAGTCAACAGAAACCTGTGCAAAATATGGTGGATTCCAGTAAGCCCCAAGCATTTGGAAAAGAGGGCGCCAAACAGGATATGACAGCCTGGTTTAATCTCTTCGCCGATTTGGATCCGCTTCAGAACCCCGACGCTGTCGGTAAAGAGGAAGGTGTGGAAGTCGAAGAAAGGAACTGCTAGCGAAAGAGAGGGCGCCCTTTCCCATAGTGAACCATGTCATACTGATAATACAAACAGTAGAAAGAGTGCATGGGTTTATCTTATCGTCGTTATATTTATTATTATGTTTGTAGCTTTCGTGCTCAATTTATATCAAACTATCGATGGGTCAAATCAAACAAAATGTGAGTAAAAATAATAATAATAATTAAGTTCTTAATATAGCGCCAAATACCGAAAGGCCTCTAGGCCCTTGACAAAACCTAAAACAAATAAAAAGCAAATAGCAGCATGCTTAGGTAACTAACAAAACAAACGAACAAAGGAACAAGAGCAAAATTAAATTGTGGTTGCTGTCAAGATAAAAAAAATTGAAAAAGTATAAGCAAATTCTTACTTAAAAAGAAATTTGGAAGGATTTAATCAATGTTTTACCTTCATAAATTAAAGGGATTTTAGCAAAAAGAGAAAACATTGCCACATTTTCAAGAACAAAATATGCCTTTCAATCTGTGCCACACTTTTCTGAATTAGTGCAAGTATTTATGTGGTATGAGAGGGGTACCTTCAATTTTTGTCAGGCATTCTGTATTTTCAAATTTGCACAAGTTTATCGACGTCTTTATAATGTTTCAGAAATGCAACACAGCACACAAGAATATGATCGCTTGTATTTATACTGTCATTAATGCAAAGTCACTCACAAATGGATATATATGTGATGTTGTATCTGTTTATGTGCAAAACCTACCTTAGACGTGAGATATCCTCTTTTGTGGCCAAACACAACACATTAAACAGTAAATTTATTGAACTGTTAAAAAAAAAATTCCAAAAAAAGCAAACACTGCATTTAAGCATTTATAGACATAAACATGTTTCAAACAATTAAAAATGTTTTAGCATTCCGTTTTGTTGAGTAGGTTTACTTCCGGAATAAAAGTGCATGGTATCCATAGTTAATTCTCTAGACTATAAAGTGAAGGTACCCCCTCTATAGTTGAAACATGTCATCACCAGGGGTACAAGTTTGTGCAATGGTATCGAGGGCTTTTTCACTGTCAAATCAAAACTAAAATGCAATATAGTTGGAAATATTCATTTAATAATCTTTGTGAGGTGCATTTGGTAAAGAAATTTGTTTTTGATTTGAAACTATGTTGCAAGAGATCTCTTCTTCAACAATTACCAGTTACAATCTGCAATCAGACACCGCAGCTGGTCAGGAATGACCAGAACTAGATAAGACCGATATGACAGCGCCCTCTATTGATTTTTGATGTGGATGGAGAGCCTCATTGGAAATGCACCATTGGTTGTCATGGTGATTGTCAACCAATATCTAAAATACTGCAGTGTTAACAGTCTCTTCCTGCCTCTGAATTAGGTCCTTGTAGGATCAAATTTCAGACAGGTTAATATTCGATAAATGTACCTAGGCAGTTTTTGTTTTTGTACCAGTAAAGCAGTTTGCTTTTCAGTGTTATACCCCTTTATCTTTTTCAAGTCGGTACGTAGATAATGTTTTGTTACTTGCAAGCTTAATTCCTAAGTGACATTGTAGGTAAAGTTATTGTTGCTGGATTTAACTGTGGGAACTTGATTTACCCTTGTGAGAATGTGTCAATAAATGATAAGCCCTTACACACCTACTACTCATAATCTACCCCTAAACCCTCCTGCTTATTATAGTAGACCAAAGGGAACAAGCTATTCTGAGTGCCAACCAAAGGCCCACAACCCTAGTCCTGTGTCAGGCCCCTTCTTCCCTCAGTGCTTGCCTGTTGATTGGCTGTTGGAACTTGTTCATTCTCAAAATTGTTATCACCTCTTAAAAGTGAGCGGCTTACTTTTGCATCACTCCCTTTCCCATACCTCCTCCCCTTTAAATCGGGTAACAACAAATTCTCAATGTGGCAATTTCATCATGTGATTTCTTGGAAGCCTTTTTCTTTCTGGAACCATTGGGAAGAAGGCAATAAAAAATAAGGTTCAGTTTGAACATTCCTACATCAGTAAAGAAAGGAGTTGTCTATTTGTACAGTTAATTAGTTTCAAACATTCAAGGCTTACCAGTGCCACTGCTTGTTGTTGGCCTTCTGACAGACAGTTTATACAGTTAGACGTTTTTTGACTTCAGAAAGGTTAGGTTGTTCCCTTGAATCTGTTTATGAGTTCAAGTGTGGTATTCTGTTAAAAATATATGCCACATGCTTTTTATTACTAAGTTAACTTTTTCTTTTTAAATATTTGGTCAAATGAGATAAATTATAATATGCATTAACAATCTCGAGGCGATTTGATTTTCTGATCCTACGTAGGACACTTTGACTTTAAGAACAAATTGATACTTCTATTGCAAAAGGGACTTCATTCTTAGACGGGAAATGTCCTAGATATATATATATTAAGTCTTTCGTTCTGCCACATTCTTTGTAAGTATTCTTTAACTCGTGCAATCTCAGTATATAAGAAAAAAAGAAAAAGTTGTTACAAGGGATGGGAAGAAAAGGGTAGCATTTAATTTATTGATTAAAAGTTTTTTTTATTTTTTTTTTCATCACATGACTTGATTACTTGCATTCTAATGCTGTTCTCTTTCAAGAAATCTGCTGCCAGATTTCTATTTGTAATATCTCTTTCCTTCCTGTTTTCTTGATTTATTTATTTTGTTTATTGCAATTCTCTGTACTGCAGCAATATAAATCCAATTGTTAAATTCATTCATTCGGTCACATGATGTTAGATCAAAAGCAATTTTTGGGAAAATTTCAATAGTCTGTCTCGAGCAAACCCAAACTGTCCTTATTATTTTCTGTGATGGTAAACTTGCGAAAATAGCTAGAAAGCTGAGAAAACTCCCATTTAGTTGGAAAAAATGTCATTTTTTTGATGTTCATTCAAAGGAAAGACATCCCTTTGAGCAATTCAACTTAAAAAAGAGTGCCCCATTTCTTGAATAATAAGAGGTGTTCATTGCAAATGTTTTATCAAAACCTGTTTTGGGAACAGAAAAACACAAGGAAAGTGCACCTGAAGTATTTGCTTTTTTATTTTTTTTTAGCTTTAACAAGACTACTGGAGTCAGTGATCATAAGCCTGCCCTCTATCGTGTATAGTAAGGGATGATGGTTGGGTTAATTTCATCTTTTAATTCATAGTTTCAAACTGTCATTCATGTATTCCCAAAATAATTTGAGAATTGAAATTCTCAGTATGTTTAAAAGTACTGCCATATTTAGCCTGAGATAGCTAAGAAATATGATAAATTGTCCCAAATTCATTGGGTTTATGTAGCATATTGCCAGTTATGTATAACCTGGTTTACCTGTGATATACCTATTTGTGTGTAGACTTAACCACTTAAAAGAGTACTTTAAGCTATACAGTGGCTTGTATGTGACATTGTGTATAATCTCATCAGGTCCTCATCCAACTAACTTTTAAGACTGTTGAAAACACATCAAAATACAGGAAGGTATGTTGGGAGTAAGATGTAATTTCTACAAGTGATGTCGGTAGTAGAGATTTTTCTATGTGATGGTGACATAAGTTTTTCATCATATTAATGATATGGTTACTTTTGAATAAGTCAACCAGCTCTCCACACTTTCAATATCTGGTTTTATTGAGAAGTGAAGAAAATGAGCAAGTGGTTGTGGCATGTGCAAAGGGAGTAGGACTGGAGGGACCCAGCTATCCCAACGACCATTTTTAGTCGGGGTAGAATCGTTCATTTGGGGAAATTTTGTACAGTCGGGAATGAAGTAGACCACTTTTCTGGGCCCTGAATGCACTTCCAGAAAGGTTCATGCCCCCCCCCCCCCACCTAGATCAGTCAGTCTATAGTTTGGCCCCAACCCCACCTTTGAAATCCTATGCACGCCACTAACAATGAGAAGACTTTAAAAGTCTAACTTCTTTTTACCACCATCACTACAAACTCATTTTGATATAGTCGGTCCATTGTGAGGGTTAATACCTTGGTTTTGCACGTCTTGATAGAAGTTCAAAATTGTGAAGCCATAACAAGACCATAATTTCTTGCTAGAATTTTGTAAAAATTGAGATGAATAAATCTTAATAAGCCAGAAAGCAAAAGAAAAGGGAGAACAGGTGAATTAATGACCTAATATGTGATTACATTTACAGCCGTCCATAGGGCAGCAAATTTTAGTGTTCACCAATGGTAGTTCATGTTAATAGCATCACTGCAAAGAAAGCAGGATATTGTATTACAGCGGTGTTAAGTGTTAGACTAACATTCTTTAAAACAGGGCTTAAGAAATGTATCATTCGAAGGTTCTAAAATTCATGCATGTTTGTACAGTTCTCGAACACTTTTCGTTGGGTGACTTCAGAATGAAATCGGCGTACTATGTACAGAAGTCAAAAATTAATTTTAATGGTCAGGTTACATGCGATTGTTGATGTATTAAATAATGCCACATTGCATTTAACTGAAAAGGTGCAATGACTTGGGGCAGAACTAGGTAGAATAATCTTAAGTTACTTTACAATAACCTTGATACAAAGTACTACTTGTAAAGTACCATACAAATATGTGTAAAATATTTCATCAGGAAATGGACCATTTGCTGTCATTTTGTATAACTATGGGCCAGATTCTGTTAAGCATTTCTTCTATTTTGTCTGTTCTTGTGTTTCGGTGGATTCATGCTAGTTATTACTTTTAGATTTTAGCATTCATTACATGGGTGTTTGAAGGTGAATAAACGAAGAAGAAATAAAATACCTGCCTTGGGTTTTATTATCGATTTAAATATTATCATATACACACAAATTAATGTTATCTAGACCATCTTCATGGATGAAAAAATGGTTACAAGCTTCTTTATGAACAGACCTGTCTCTCATGTCAGAGTGAAATGAGGTATACTTTCAACAGTCCAACATAATGTAACAAAACAAATCAGTACAAACATCTCTGGATGAGTAAATATAATTACATTATTTATTTCAAGTTGAACAAAACCTATGTTAAAGCATGTTAGACAACCAGATAATTCATGTAACAATTGATGTGCACAATCAATATAAAACGATGGGAGTCCCCTGAAGTCTCTTTTGATTTATTTCATCATCACAAAGGTCCAAACAGCCATCCATCTCCTCTGACAACTTTATGGAGCATCTTGTAAAAGTGAGGCTTTAACAGCAGTCTTTCACTAATATTTTCAAAATTATGAAACAAGTCTTGATTTTTCTGTACATTTTGTCACTTGACAGCAGAATTATCACCAGTTAAATTAGCTGTTCGCATTCTCTCCTTGCTTTTCATGATATCGTATCTAGTCCGGTCGACATGCTTCTTCACCATCACAAAGGAGCCAACTCCAAGAAAGATGACAACACCCCTGTAAGCAAAATTAGACAGTCAACATGCTTATAGTGATTCCTTGCAATGTTTCTTATGAAAATTAAGTCAAAAATACACACATGATTGAACTGTCCAACCAAGTTTCACGTTTAGCATTTACTATGCTATATTGCATATGATTCAAATGACCTTTGAACTTGACAGTAAACGTTATGGGTTCTACTAGTATTTAACAGGGTGAAGGTAAAATTTCATCCATGGTTCACTTATTACAAGTTCGACCCTTACTAAAAATTAGCTAGCATTTGACGCTACAAATTATTTTCCATGTCCTGCCAACCACTGAAATATTTTTTATTGATACCGAATCCCAGCCATTCTTAGTGATGTTCCTGTCATTTCTCTCGCTATAATGATATTCCAAGAGTCATAGTGTAGGCCTAGCAATTTATGCAACAACTAGGGTTTGACTAGGCCAAGATTTGTATATAGCTTGCCTAACTCATTAGGTATGGTACAGGTTACATTACATTTTCTTACCAGCTAACCATCACTTTAGCGGCTTTACTTTGCAGCATCTTAATCAAGTTACACAAAAACTTTAGCTAGAAAAAGGCTTCAGATGTGACATATTTTCGACCCTTGAAC
>JAIPMN010010877.1:0-14451 GCA_020650975.1 Apostichopus californicus
TTGAACTAAAGACGACAGAAGAGGTGTTTTTTTTGTGGTTTTGGTCAAATTTTACGTATTTCTAGTTTGATTAAATAAACTGGAAATGAAAGAGCCGGAGGTATTATTAGAGACTGTTTATTTTCCACTGTCATTTCAGAGGGGGGTGCACAAACGATATTTATAATTATCACAGTCCAAGAAAAGTTTGGAAGAAAACACAGACAAAATCTCATGAAATTGTGAAATAGAACATCTATTAGGGAATTGAGTTAGTTTCATTCACCTCAGACTGAGTGAAGCGCCAGCTGTGGTTTTGTCTCTGGTCAGATTCATAAGCTTCTTTGCGGCTTTGCCGTGGACGAGATTCTCGCTGTCTTATCTCATTGTCCACAGAGATTAGTTTGTCCCTGCTCCTACTTCGGTCTCTTGACTTATCCTTTACATAACCACCGGGTTTATCATTGTCCCTTGGGGGGAGCCCTATGTCATCTTTGAGTCTCTGGTACGAGCTCTTGGCTCGGTCTTTCTCGTATTGAGAACTAGCCGTCCTACTACTTTTATTGTATTGAGAATCGTCATCTTGTCTCTGTGAGTTAGTGCTACCCCTCCGGTCACGAGACCTGTCTCTGACGCGAGACGGTTTCTCGATGTACTGTGGGGACCCTGTATCATCATCGTTTTTGCGGTCGGTGTGAGTGCCACCCCTAGACGAGGGCCCCCTGGACCGGCTCCGGAGGGACCTGTTCTGATCGGAGTTACGGGGTGTACTAGTGTAAGGGCTGGCCCTGCTCCGATCAGAAGAATCCAAGTAACTGCTGCTGGTGTTGGGACCACTATACTGACTACTACTATTATTTCTGCTAGATTCTCCACCCTGTGGACTAAAGTCGGGCTCACTCTTAGAACTGGGGACGTGTTCGTTTGTGTGTTTATCCCTCCCCTGACGGGGGCGTGACCTGGGTCCACGGTCCAGGGAGCCGGTGTGATGGCTGCCCTTATTTTTCTCCGTGGGGTGGTACCTTGGATCCTCCTCCCCGTGTGAAGAACGCCTTATGCTTTGTTTACGTGAATCAGTTTTCCTTACATCCCTATGGATGGACCCCTTGGCGGCAGAGTCTTTGGACTGAGCCGAGTTATTATTACTGTCGCCACGGTCCCTGGGGTTTGTTAAATGATTGCCAGTGTACTCGTGGCTGGCGCGTCGTTTATTTTGTCTGTCATGTGACCTCCGTGTGTTGTCACGGTCGAGAGTTTTCTCGCTATTGTAGCGATTTCTAGCATTCAGGTAATCTTCTTGGGACTGACCAGAGTCCCTATGGGTAGGTTGGCTAGGTGGGCGCTGACTTAATGACGGTGTTTTCTTGTCCAAGGAATGCTTTGTGAATGGAATGATTAAAGAAAAGTACAATATAAAGAACAGAATGATAAATAACCGAGTCAAAAAGAAGTGTTCATGCATGACCAAGCAAAAGAAGTAGATATTTTTTTTTTCAAAATGAGGAATAAACAAAAACAATGTGCATGGAGGTAAATACACGCCAAAACCATGCTAGAAAAATTGTCTCGAAAAACTGAGCAAATGAAACCAAAATAAAATAATAGATATATAAATATATATATGAATACTAAGAATCTAAGCCCTGGAAATAGGACATATTCAAAAAGAAATAAAGAATAAATAAATGAATTAAAACAAAACTCATGCAATTTTGAGACTTCTTTCTTTTTTTTTTTTTACAATAAATAGGTTGTGTAAACTGCAGAATTTGGTACAGCATCTTCACTAAACAAAAAATTAATAATAAGAGCTTTGAAAAACTACAGAGAGATTAATATAAAACTAGGAGTGGGTTTGTACTTGACTGACAGGCGAAAAGTACCACAATGGGTTGAGAAGCACATGTTTTTTCTATGAAGGAAATCAGTTTAGATGCAAGAATCATGTGAAACCGCAAACATACGCGACAAAAACGGTACATCAAACCAATATTGACCCCAAAAGTGTCGATAAAAGTGAAGAACAAGTCTGAAAAACTGTTACATATATGAGAAATCAAAGTGTTGATCGTTAATATAACATCATAGAGTAAATCTTAAAGTAACTGGGTATAAAATGATGAAGTTACGAATTAGGTTAGGCAGTCAATTTTGTATAGGTGAGGACCCTCACCCAATTAAACCTGTCTTAAAACTGGCAAATCAATCACGAGGAAAGCAGGCTCATGATTTACAAGACTCTGCTCAGTTATCTATAACTTGATGTAGCTGATTCAAATCATAGCCTAATATGCTAGCTAATAAATACTTAACTAACAGCTAGCTAATTAATACATGCTAGCTAAAACTAAAAACAATATTCAATAAATGCTAGCAAATAATTTATTTTCCAAAAAATTCATCTTGAGACTCAGCTGGATGGTTGATGGGCATGAGGTCAGTCCAGATAAGACCTGCATTTTCTCTGTCATAGGTTATTGGTCTATAGAAGAGGAAGGAGGTAGTGTTAACACCACCCACCTCACGCCCAACCACACCTGCCTACCACCCACACCCTCCCTCCCTTGTCCATGGTTAAGAGTAGGGTGGTTGTTAGGGTTGTAGGGTGGTTGTCAAGCTCAAAGATCACTACCCCTCCTTTGTTATTGCCAAGACGGTGATGGTGGGATGGAAAGGGTTACAAGGGGGATAGAGGGGTTGGAGAGGAGGAATGGAAGGTTGGTGTGTCAGTTCACGTTTGGATCATATCTTATACGCCGACGAGGGGATCAATTTTACCTCCCGTGTCCTGGAAGCTGCTTATCACCTCAAAAACTCATAGGTGTCTGGGAAATCCTACTTTAGGTTTGGGTTTTTTGGCCTGTGAACACTGCCAATTGAAACGATGGACAAGCGAATGAAAAGGTACACCTCTGCTCTGGACTGGGTATACCAAGGGCAACGACTTGGATCCTAACCAGCATAAATGCAGCCATAACAGCTGCATATTCAGTGGTGTCGTAACTGTCTATCATAATTACCAGTAATGTACTACACATACAAACCAATAATGAAACATTTGTGTTCAACAAATTGAGTGTAATGTGTTATTTTTCTATTTGACAAAAACCACAGAAATTTATGACAAATTTTCCTATGAAATAGACTTCTTTTTTTCATATTTAATGGACTGAAATGACAGATTCTGCTTTCCAGTAGATTGTTTTGCCTTCAATTGTGGAGGGAGTAACCACCAGAATTGGGACAAATTCATTGCAAAAACTGGAATTTTATCATATAAAGCTGTGGAACTGACGCCTGACATTATCCACCAACCATTTGTTATCAACATCCGGTTAATAATAATTCCTAACTACTTTAAAAGACAGTAGTTTTACATTACGTGCCATTAGTTGCCACAATTTTGCAACACAGATTATTGCAGCAATTCCTGGTAAATTTGATGAAAATGTTACCACAGAATAAAAAGCAATTTATAGATTGAAATGTTCAAACCAACAGTAAAACAACTTAAGGAAATGAATTGTCAAATGTCCTGACGATTTAAAGGGAAATTAATATCTGTGTGGGAACTGTGGTTTGGAATTACTCTGGAATTTTGCCAGAGAGGCTCGTTTTATGCCCCCTGTCAGCTCAAGTTCAAATTCAGCAATTATACATTTGCTGCCAATTATTGTCTTTGCAGTGATATGAACTAAATGTACCAACTTTGCCCCAAACTTCCAAACAAGACAGCAAACAAGATACATTGAATATCTGGTATGATTGATTTATCATAAAACATTATATAGAAAGATCATTTACACTTTTGTTGGGGGAGGGGATAGAATTAAGTAGGAGAAGAGTGGTAAGAGAAGGGGGAATGTTTGGGTAGGGTAGTGGGTGCCAGGTAAGGAAAGAAGGCAGTTACTGGATTGGACACAACAATTTAACATACAATGTTTGGGCATTGGATTTGCAAAGAAAGTAAATTCAAGATTAAAGTAGATGTATCTTGATTCATTGCAAGGTTTGGCTATTAAGCCTATAACATGGGCAAATTTGAAAGGATTTTTTTCTGGTTTTCCCTCCTGACAACCACTTACTCTCTGGTTATCTTTACCATTAAACTAAAAAAAATTTGCTCAGCTACAGCATATAATCAATAAAAATTTGACGTGGCATGTTCCATTAAACTGACATCACAATTACATCCAAGATCTTCAACTTCTCTGAAAAACCTACATTTTTTTGGGTGAAATATTACCATGTAGATTAAAGACGAAATTTCATTACCGTTTCTGTGCCAAAATTTGTCCATTATCAGTAAATGTGCTCAAAATATATATATTTTATTAAAGCTTCATTTTTTTTAAACTAATGATCAAACCAAGTGTCATTGACACAATTTGTCACCAGAAAGTTGACAGGTTCATTTCACAGGGTTCATGGAATTTTAAAGTTGTGGTTTAGAACAGCTTCAGAACATGAAGGACAACAACCTTATTCACTTTAAACTGGAGTTGATCAAATTTATTTTATATCTCTCTTCCTAAAGCAAGACATTCTAAACTTCTGATTGTATATACATTTCAGCAAAGTTTGACAAGTCATCTTTGGCTTAGATAGACTATTGTAAAACCATTATTATCAGTGGAAAAGGTTGTATTCTCCAGGTTTTTTTCGTATTGGGGGGAGGGGGGGGGGAGGGAGAGGGTGATGACCCCCATCATGTCCCAGTCACTCATCAATTTAAGTTGCTAGACTAAACAGTCTATCACACATACCATTATGTCAGCCCATCAGAGAAGGGGGAGAGAAAAATGGGATTTTTTTTTCCAGGTGGTTTTTCAAGTTACATATTTACAAATGTACTAGGTACTTTTCAAGGACATTATGGTGATGGATGCTATCAATTGGTACGTTGTTGTTTACATGAAGTTTTAAGGTTCTAGTATTTATGGGGGTGGGGTGGGGGGGGGGGGAATGAACTAATGGTAATAATTATGTCCAACCAATGGAGCAGCCAATATTATTATTGATTATAACTCCTTAATTGATAATCATGCCTTAAAGAAGCATTCAACATATTTAGACTATTTGAAAGCGAAATATTTTGAAAACCAGAAAAGCTGTAAAATTTGATCTGAACTCACCTTTTTAAATACCTATTAATGTATTTATTTATTAATTAATTATTTTTTGGGGGGGCCGAGGGGGGGGGGCAGGGAAACTATGGAAAATAGACTAAAGTATACTTGGCAGATATTTCAAGCTATTAATTAAATGAGGGGGAGAGACCCAACAAATGAAGATAAAAAAAATTAAATACGAAAAATAGCATGGTATGTTTCTATCAGGCAGTTATGAAACTCTTAAAATAATTTTAAATATTATGTGTACACCATGATAAACAATGTTTATATTGACTTGGGTGTACCGTATATATATATATACACTGTGAGGTTTTGGAAATGACATGCAGAAAGTACGAAGCAATAGCAAAATATTTAGATAATATGACATTGTATGTAAAAATTACCATCAAAATCTGCTAGAATCACCAAAAAGTGGTCACCATGATGGCCCTGAAACCAATTAACTCAATTTAAAGACCATTATATTAGATTCTCTATTATGCTACTAAGAGTAAAAAACCAAAAATCCTCCCCCCAAAAATATAAAACTAAGATTGTTTAATTTGCACTTTTTTCTTACACTTTCTGTAACCAATAATTTCACAATGAGAGAATGCCATGAAAATGTCATTTTAAAACTTTTGGGGGAATTTATAATTGTAGAAATTTTGGAGTTAGCTGAAGTACAGTTTCCTGATCTTCAACCTCAAATCATAATTTGAGAAATATGGTCACAACGTGCATATAGATATCGCATCTGCTGAGTCGTTCTCTTCGACTATTCATCTCAGAGTCTTTGTCTTCTAATAGTTGTGTAATTAGCCGGTTAAAAGCATGACTCCATAGGTGGAAAATCCATTTAGATACACGGTTGTAGATGGTTAGAAGCCACTGCTATCATTCCAGGTTGTATTTCGATAACTTTTTTGATTTTTTTTCTCTTTCTTTGGAGAACTGACCCTTTAAACAGCTGAGGCTCATCATCCTTAATTAAAGGAGCAGTCCAGAGATTTGGCTATATTTTTAAAGATGAATATCTTGAAAAACTGGGGCAGCTCGATAGAGACATTATTGGACTTATTGGACATAAGTCAGTCTGTAAATGAATCTGAGCATGCAATAAATCAGTTGACTGACCTGAGGGAGAAAATAGTATCAAGATTCATGATATTGAAAAAAATTGGATATGAATATAAACATTATCGTGAAAATATGATTGTGTACTTACTCTTCTGTCATTCTCTTGCTTTGTTCTGTCTTGTTTTTCTTCCTGTTAGGAAAAAATAAAACATATATTGTTATTGGAAATGGAAAAGAAAAAAAAACTGACCACTCAGTTCCAAAGCTGCTCAATTTGTCCATAACATTTGAACGTGGTCAGAGAAAACGAAATTTGATTAAAAATTCAAGGCAGAGCTGAAAAGAGACTTTTCTTCTAATATATACATATATATATGATTTTATTTTGATATTTTTAAAAATATATTCAAATTAGTAAAGCCCATGGTAAGGTGTAATATTCATACTTAAAATATCATTAATAGCACTGAACAGAATCATTGAGGTATATCATGTTTGTCATTGGTTTTGTTGCTATGCCAACTTCCTGGAGTTGTGATCTAATTTTTGATTGGTCTATTTCCATGCGCAGGAAACTAGAATGTGACCTGCGTCAAAGAACCTTGAGAGAAATAGGAGGGGCAACAAAGCTCAAGTGGTCACCCAACTGAAGCAGAAAATGTACTTCACACTGATCAACATGATCTTAAAAAAAGGTACTTTTATTAAAGTGACGTTCATTGGACATGTTTTAATTATTAGAAACAATGGAATTGAAAGGTTAACTTTGGGATCTTCTTAGAAACATGTTTTTCCCCTTTGTTCCCAGATAGAACAAAAAGAGATGAAAGTTTAAGGCCAAGGTTATCCCATCAATTAAGAGATACATTAAGAGTTTAGGATATCACAGAGGAAGGATAAAGAAAGTCTATTGACCCAAGCAGTCAGCAGTTTAAAGGACCCTTTCACCAGAAATAAAGGAGTAAACTTTTATATAGCTACAAGCAATAGAAAGAAATGGATTCATTCATTTAATTATTTCAGAAGGTTAACAATAATTATCTGAGAGAAGATATGAGTCAGTCTATCAGGAAAGAGAAAAGGGTCTAGCCCATTGAAAAATGTGATAAAGGATGTAAGAAAGAAGAAATATGTCAGGATTAATTTTAACGTTTTTATATAACCCTTCTTATACCATCGCTGGCAACAAGATCAGATTGGATTTGTGAGGACCGGCGAATACCCTCTAAAAGGTTTAACTTCATATCTTTGATAAAGTTTTCCTCTAACATTTGAGAGCAGAGTGCTGCCAGAGAACTACCAATACATACATACTTAAAATACTAACCCAACACACAACCCTGGGTCACTGTAACAACATCGCAAACTCAAGGCTCTCTCTCTCTCTCAAAGTGGTAAAATACTGAACTGTTTTTGTTTCCCCTCAAAATCATTAGAGAAATACCCATATATAGAGAGCATTGGACCATTTTGGTTTATCTAACAACATCGCAAACTCAAGGCTCTCTCTCTCTCTCAAAGTGGTAAAATACTGAACTGTTTTTGTTTCCCCTCAAAATCATTAGAGAAATACCCATATATAGAGAGCATTGGACCATTTTGGTTTATCTAACAGTTTATCGTATCCCTTTAAATTGTCTTATCGTATCCCTTTAAATTGTTTGCAAATCTGACCCCCTTTCCACCCCAATGTGAATGATGCATGTATAAGTTTGAACCAACAGGTATAAAATAGACTATATGAAATGTTATGACACTTTGGAATTATACAGCTGACCTATATTAATAAACTCTATGGAGGAACTTATTGATTATTCAATATGACTGACACATCTAGGTAACTATCTATACAAACTATCACACTCAGAAACTGACTGGATCAAAATTGACCTAATTGTTTTAAAGAGCTTCTTATTGTTCAGTTATGCAAGTCTATCTATCTATTTATTTATTTATCTATTTATTTATTTATTTATGTTTGTTTCATTATCCCTGGAATTGAACTGGGAGATGTTATCCTGTGACATGAAGCTCTCAAACTCATGCTGAGATTTTCTATATTTCTTTCTTTTATATTTTATATTTCTTTCTTTTATATTTCCCTTGCCCTCCCCTCCCCAATAAATAGGGAAATGAAGCACTCTACAACATTTGACACCAACCCCCTCCCCTCAACCTTCCCAAACCTGGAAGAAAAATCTGGTTACACAGCTGTAACAAAAGGAGTGTAGCATAAATGATACTAAAAGAAACCTCTCTAAATCACTTGATATTGTCTTCCATTAGGAGCCGATCATCACAGGCTTACACTTGTTGATGCCTTTTACTTTTGTGAATGTAGAAACAAAACAAAATGTATACATTTCCAGCAGTAACCATATCTTTGTTTGGTGTTAATTATATAAAAGTGCACAGCTCAGGATAGTAGGTAATATTCCACCACCAGATAGGATGTGGCTTTAATTCCTAGAAAAGATGTCAACACAGATGCCAGGAAAAGAACAAAAAATGCAAAGAGGAAAGAAAGCAAGGATGGAAATTCTATTAAAGTGACCAAAAAATCACAGCAAAATTCATTCAGTGCACAGTTAAAGAGATCATCGAGCATAGACCTGTTGCATTTGCTTTCGCTAGAGTGAACTCTAACCGAGTGACCAGAGAAGAATGAACTCAGCAGGGAAGGTTCTACTTTTAGTTCTCCATCATGGTAGGTATGAATTCTTTTTCTTCATTGTTTAAACCTTCTTCACCACTCAGTAGGCATTTTCTCAAAGTGCAGAAGGGGTGAGGGGGCAAGGTTGAGGGAAGGTTCATGGGGAATAGGTTAAGATGCCCCTTTTCATTTATATTGACTTTGTACTCCTATAGGTAAATTTGGGCTGTGTCCATCTGTCCCACCCGCCCTTCCTTCTGTTCCAGGCAAGGAAAGGAAAGTGGGGGGGAGGGGTGGAAGAGGTGGGGGGCCAATGTTCTGAACAAACATTCCTATTAGGCCCCTGCTGTAGTTCAGTATGGAAGTCAAATGCAACAGATCATTTTGTCAGTGTTTTAGTTTGATATGTGTGTAATAGCATGCAGTCATGTGTCGGTTGAATGATACCTCGGCCACGTCAAACTCTTCCTCCTCCTCGTGAAGATAAAAAGCTGCGGGTCCCAGGATGCCCAGGTCGCTGGACTCCTCCTCATCGGTGGTAAACTCATCCTCCATGCTGATGATGAGTTTGGTCTGGTAGAGGCCAAACACACAAATGATATATACAACAATAACAACAACAAAAACAACAACAATGAGATGACATGCAATCAATCAGAGCACATAGTATATATATATACATATAGTAACATTTATACAATAACATCAAAAGTCAACAACAATAGTAAACAACAATATAAATAGTCAACAACAGCTGACTTGAACTAGGGGCAGTAAGAGGGGGAAGGATTAAAACAAATTATGAAATTAAAGAAAAACTGTCAATGTTCTATTTTTTGTTTGGTAGATTCCAGGGGAACATGTGAGATGGGACAGGGGATGGGCTGTGAGATGGGACAGGGGATGGGCTTGGTGGTAGTGACTGATACACAGCAAGAAATTCTGCTTGATGCTACAAAACATGTTTTAATTTCTCAGCTAAAACAGACTTGATAACCAAAAGAACTACTTCTCCAACATATTGCTGTATCTGCATACATGTGCTAAAATACAAAGTCGTGTGAATAGCACTACCCTACATGATACCAACAACGTTTATAAGATACATACTGACAATTCTGAGCTGCGAGTGCTTTGACCTGAAGGGCAAATATCACAGTTAAGCCAACCACTCTCTTCATGTTACAGGCTAATGACCTAGCGGTCTTCTGCCCCAGGACTGACAGCAGAATATTAAGTCAGCCACCTGTAAATCTAATAAATGCTTCACCACAGATTGTACTTAATGACCGTCGTATCATACAACAGCTATGTTATTACACAATTACATTCAGGATACACATAGTCAAGTTTACTAGCTCGTTTACAGTTTTCGCTATCGACGTCAAAGGAAATTATTGGTTTCCAGTCCTTTTTATTTTATGGAGGGTCATTTTTGCATATCACACGAGAGGACTCTACTTGCATGTATGTATACTTATCTGGACTTTGATTATCCTCATCGTGGCACCATTATCCAAACCTGGATTATGCCGATCAGAAATCCAAGCACTTATCTTACTTATGGAATAAGCTTTGTTTATTAACTGCGCCGCCCAGCTGGCTTCCACTAGCAAATACAATATATTTTGTAATCCCAAATACAATCTATTTTGCAATCGCAAATACTATATATTTTGCAATCCCAAATACAATATATTTTGTAATCCCAAATACAATATATTTTGTAAACCCAAATACAATGTTTTTTAATCCAAATACAATCTATTTTGCAACCCCAAATACAATCTATTTTGTAATCCTAAATACAATATATTTTGCAATCCCAAATACAATCTATTTTGTAATCGCAAATACAATATATATTGTATTGCAATATAATCTATTTAGTAACCCAAGTACAATATATGTTGTAATCCCAAATACAATCTATTTTGTAATCCCAAATACAATCTATTTTGCAATCCCAAATACAATCTATTTTGTAATCCCAAATACAATCTATTTTGCAATCCCAAATACAATCTCTTTTGTAATCCCAAATACAACATAAATTGTAATCCCAAATACAATATATTTTGTAATCCCAAATACAAAGCAGAGGTTTATGGATAGTTTGGTATTACCGTTTGACAAAACCAAACTACCATCGATTTATCATGAATGATACAATTTATGCATCTGAAAGGATATTTAATGTGCAGATATCCTCATCATCAATACACAAAAGAAAGGGTGCAGAAATCGTTAAAGTAAAAAAGATGTAAACCAGTGTCCTATTCACTTTTAACCTAGGGAAGGAAATATCTACTGGGTCTCCTCCTTGGGCTCCCTGTTTTCTGCTAACAGTAATATTTAGACATATTTTGGGTCATGCAAGAAATATTCAATTTTCAAATTAAATGTCATATATATTTCTTGATATGAATGTTCCTTTCACACCCTTCTTCATTGTATTTCCCATGAGTTTTGGTAGCCTGCTGGGTAATCAATGAATATATTTTAATACCACCAATTGGAGACATGATGGGGGGGGGGGNNNGCACATTCCACTATAAACAGAAAATTAGAAACCTGGTATGGCAGACCCTCACGACTTCAATTCCCAAAAGAGAATTTCAGCATTTTATGATGTTACCAATCTAATGTTACAATTTTAGTACTGGCTCAAGGATATAAATTATGATTTGTTAATTGTCCCACAGGCCAGTAGAAGCTTACAGGTTATAGTATAGGTTGTCAATTCAATCAAATTGAAACAGAGCTAAAGGAGACCCACATGGGCAACTGTTTTCCCCATTACATCAAACAATTGCCCTATTCCTTTGAAGAGACAAACAAACTTTTTAGTCAGCCTATAAACCTAACTAAGGTAGTAAGACGGAGAGAAAGAGAAAAACAAAGGAGAAAGAGAAATGGACAGCCCAAAAAAGATGATTTAAAACCAATTATGCAAGATATGTCAACAACTCTTAGGAAAAGATAATCTCAAAGCAGGGAAAACTTACCATAAAATTTCTACAGAGAGGCATTTTTATTATCGACAGTCTATTTGTGTCCAGAAGATATATTGAGGAATATTTTTCATTTTCTTTATTTTATGGATCATTTGACATTTTTACAGAGATCTAGCTCCTTTAAAAGGAGTTTATCTATCCATGAAGTGAGATGTGAAGGTATTTATAGTTAAAGGGAGATAGTGTTAAATGGCAGGTAACTAGTAATAGGGTTTCAGCAGCATTTCTTGGACTTAAAGGGAGACCAGTTTATCATATCATGAGATCAGTGATTGCTGGCAAAATACATTATTGTTGTATTGATCAAGATTTAAGAAGCTCTAGATGACTTGAATCTTAAATGGTGAGGAAGGGGACGACAGAAGGCAGAGAGAAGGGAAACTTGCAAAAGGAGGAGGAGGAGGAGGAGGAGGAGGAGGAGGAGGAGGAGGAAAAGAAATAGAAGGACAAGGGAGAGGAGAAGGGAGAGATGAAAAGATGAAGATGGGGAAGAAGGGAGAGGTGGAAGAGAGGAATTAGGGAAGGGTGTAAAAGGAGGGAAGGAGGACAAAGAATGGAAACCAATAGAGAGGGAATGGGGATAAAATGGAAAGGGAGAAGAAGGTATAGCATTAGGAACCGAGTGGCTCATGAAGAAGAAGGAACAAAGGGAAAAAGGAAGAAGAGAGGGAGAAGGAGGAGGATGGACAGAGGAATGGAAAAGAGAAGGCAGCAGAAAAGGGGGAGATAATTATCAAACCGATTGCTATTTCACCAGATTTGGACCATTTAGTACATTAAACTGAGTACGCCTATTTAAAGATATAAATTAACATTATGAAAAAAAAATGGCAATTCAAGGATATTGGAAGGTTTTCCTCTAATTTTTCTGATATCTTAGAATTAAATTGATAAAAATATTTTCAAAACAGGCTTGCATGAGGTTCAAAAGTAAAAAAACCCAAAAATCTTTCCTTGTAGGAAATATTTGCTAAGGGGCCAGGTTTGCTATAATCTTTTACCAGCTCTGCTATTAAACGTAAACATAAATGTTGTGTGTTTATCTACAGAATTGATTGTTGCATTTATCATAACATGGGGTGATCTATACAGTCTCCATGGGTCAGAGGAAATATGCCAGTTTTAATATCCTTGTCATCTCTCCCATATATCTGATCTCTAACTGGTGGAATTCATGGAGGATAGATGAAGTCACCCAATCGAATCACAGTTTGAGAGATAAATAACAGATCTGAGATAAAATGATTGGTCCATTTATCAGTTATGGATGATAGTCATGCGAAAATCTTTTCTCATCCCAGCATATTGTGCAAAAACAGCTCATGGGATCATTTGTCAAATGGGAAAAAAACTGCTGGGATTTGATTTGATCTGAGAAGATGCAAAACATGAAACTAGAAGTGATATTATTCTGGTTTTCCAAATGACAACAGAGTCTTTTAATGAGGGAGGGTGGGGATGTGGGGGAGGGGGAGAGCAGGAGCATAAGAGAGGTATTCCAAAGGAAATCAAAAGATAATTTGGCACTATGGCAATACCTCTTCCAAATCAAGTTGCTAAAAGAGCAAATATTCCTCCCCTGCAGGTCTCATTACACTCACACAATGTTCAATATCATATGAAAAATATCAAATTACTGGAAAAAAAAAACTGAAAAATGATATCAGCTTTGCCAAGCCTAATCCAGAAAATAAAGGTGATAATTCTCTCCTCTTCAATTGACTGTGTTTTTTTGTTTATCTGTTTAAATGCTCCCGGAAGTATCCAACAGGGAATAAAGTCCTTCACCTTTTCTTTCTCCCATTCTCCCCTCCCCCCTCCCCCCTCCCCCCCCAGCTTCCAAGCCTGACACCTACCTCCAATTCTATTAGACAACCAAACCATCAAAGAAAGGTATAGACAAAACTGTGTATACCACACTAATGTACTCATGAATTCCACACATAATAATGATGGCATACAATGCATGTAGAATTTGCCACCTGACAAGGTATCCTCAGTGAAATTCATGTCAACAATGCAAAGGGTTAAACTGAGCAGGTGATGTCCCATGGATCTCTCTGATTATTTTAAGAATAATATTCACATTGGAAGAGAGGTTTGTTTGAATAACCCAAACAATCTCTGTGGAGATGCCATGTAGGTCACCAACCAATTGAGGGGGTTGATCCAGGGAGCTGACAGATTGGTGGTGCGGTGCTCAGGGAGAAGAATTGGCATACACCTGACAAACGGTATAGATCGTCCAACAAAGCAATGGCAAGGGGAAGGGAGGGGGGAGTGGTGCCATGTAGGTCACCAACCAATTGAGGGGGTTGATCCAGGGAGCTGACAGATTGGTGGTGCGGTGCTCGGGGAGAAGTACTGGCATACACCCTGACACACAGTATAGATCGTCCAACAAAGCAATGGCAAGGGGAAGGGAGGGGGGAGTGGTGCCATGTAGGTCACCAACCAATTGAGGGGGTTGATCCAGGGAGCTGACAGATTGGTGGTGCGGTGCTCAGGGAGAAGAACTGGCATACACCCTGACACACAGTATAGATCGGCCAACAAAGTAATGGCATGGTGAAGGGAGGGGGGGGGGTGGTGCCATGTAGGTCAC
>JAIPMN010010878.1:12336-41570 GCA_020650975.1 Apostichopus californicus
AGAGAGAGGAGTGCTGACACCTTTCTCCCGTTCCACCTCCTCCTTACCCCACTCCACCCCCCCCCCCCTCCAATTTACTGTACCCTTAGTAGTTGTCCACTAGCAACCATCAAAGAATAGTACCGTAGTTTCTTTAAGGTACAAACAGTTTCATATAATATAAAATATATATGAACAATTTTTTTTAACATATTTGTTTCTTATGAGTAAAACTATGAAAGTGAAAGTTAGTTTTTAACCCTGATTGAGACATTCCAGTATAATACATTGTTAGGTTGAAGCTACACACAGCAGGCAATGCACTTGACTTGGGTTGTGATCAAATGTTTTAAGATCACACTGGGAATTATGACAGCCAATCACCGATGCATAAATGACTAAAGTAGCAATGTATGTCAGGATACATATACATATGAGGAAGAAGCTACCTTCCTCTAATTTCCTTCCCGCTCAGTGTGGGATGAATGCCACACAGAGGCTTGCTACAGTACGTTAATAAGACAAAGGTTCTATCGGTAATGATATGACGAAGCAAACATTGTACACTGTGCGGTGACGATACTATGTATGTTACACACTGAACAGAAACTGTGCTGACTGATTTAACAAGGACAGACACTCCATATGAAAGGGTGACATCAGGTAGCAATTCTGTCTCCATATCTTCCAAATCAAAAAAATAAATAAAAAACATTTGAGTGCTAGAATGGTTTCTGTAGCAATTGATGTTATCCAAATATTCACCTTTCAAATATGCTATTATAATCCTCTGCAAGGCTCCTTTAAGCCTTCAGAGATAATGACATCCTGGTCTAGCTCCTTGGTGAAGGCCTAAACCTTTAATACACTAAATCCATTGTTTAATCAACTCCAATAACTCAAACCTAACAAGTTCTTCTAACTTCATATAAAACAAAAGAGCACCCTTTGATGACATTCGACACCGGTCATCTGTTTTTGACAGATCTGTAATTCATGTCATTCGAGGCTATAAAACTATTATGATTTACGTTTGAAATTTGTGTTGTATCTGTGTTGCAACTTCCCCCCAATGGTCTGTGTATTAGACTAGATAGTCCAGTCACTTCAATTGATGAGACTCACTTTTTTTAAAGGATCATTTCTCAAAAGGAAAAACCAGTGTTAACTATCAATACAACCTGAACTGCTAGCAGTGTTGTAATGGTCTACAACATAAGCAATTTCATTTTGTGACTCAAGTTATCCTTTAACTTAATTCAGTAGCTTTAGAAATCTACAGCCACTGCAAAGCTGATGTTTTTCGAGGAAAAAGGATATAGTGAACGTCACCTTTAACATGTGTCGTCGTTCTGTTTCGTTATTTTGCATTCATTTAAGTTCCAGTTTGACGGAGATCCTGCGAACATCAAAACGTCGGGCCGTCTAACATTCACATATTCACCTATGCGGACTTTTCAAGTTGATGAGGCTGTTTGTTTAGTTAGTTGTCTTTTTTTTCTTCTCCCTTTTTCTAAAATTAAACAGCTTCAATTAGAAGCTAACTGAGGTTCAATTGTTACTCAGTGATCGATTCTGTAAAACCTACCTTCAGGCACGGTTACAAGTTGATTCCTTCTAACGTATAGCTCCCTCAGGCTCTCTAGACCTCCTACATCTACCGGTAATGTGGATAAGACGTTACAACTCGCATCCTGGTGATAGAGAAGAGACGATGATCATTGAAGATGGATCAACGCAATGGACTTGATACAAGACCAAATAAACTACATTTCTACACGTTCTCAATTGTCAGGAAAAAATATGATTATTACATGATTTGAGCATTACATTTGAATATTTTTCAACAATCTCAGATTTGTATCTTTGAAATTCCTTGTTAGTTCAAAATGGGTTCCATCCCATCGTGTTCCATATTTAAAGGACGACTTTACAGGCGGAATTTTCCAGTGGATACGACATAGTATAAAAATTTACTACATAGAGTACAGAAAAAGGAAGTTTCCTTTAGTCCATCCATATCTCGGAAGAAAGTGAACGACCTACAAGCATATATCAGAGAGAAAACAAACAGACATGCCCCACATTTCTCTTCGGACACCCCCGCAGAGTTAAATGCTTTCATATCGATCATATTTCCCCAAAACTGACAGTTCGGTGAAAATTGTCACCTCCGTTAATAGGCTCACAAATGTGAGTTTCCCCTCATCTGACAGCTTTGTGGTAATTTTGTATTCCTTCTCCCCATGTATCCTTTTCAAAAGAGCGATGCCATGAAGACAAAATTTTGACAGGGCACCAAAATAGTTTATACGCATCAATTTTCAGAAAAAGATGAAGGAGAATAAAAAACAAGTGTTATCTGTAAATTTTAAAAAGTCAGGACTAGTTCAAAAGAATACAGAGAACTTTTAAACTTTTAATAAATGCTCACAAAAAAAATCAAGACAGTACTTTTTGTTTTTGAAAGAGAGCGCTCATAACATTATAGCAAAACATACAGTGATCAGCTGATGTGGTTGTCGTTACACAACGTCATATACACATACATGAATCTGTGTGGTATTGAATATACCCGCATACTGCTTGTTCTATGTCCATCTGATAACAGGACATTATACTTGCATATGTTACACAATATATTTTCTATTCACTGTGTAACACATGCATGGCAGCTTTAGAGAACATAAGTATTGTAACTCCCAACCAGGGCCCCAAATATGCTAGAAATGAAAGATTATGGTCACCCATGATCAAATTTCAACAAAACACTTTTTATTGCCACTTGTAGTTATCCACACTGACATATTTAATTGTCTATATTAAATCTTACTGAATGTTTGTGCAAAAAAGTAGAATGAATCAGAAACCTCCAGGAAAGTACATTTGAAAACTTCTAGCAACTTTGGGAATGTTAAAATTTAAATAAGGCCAAACAATACCCATGACCTTTAATGACACAGTACGTTCAGTAATTGCTACCCTGGATGAAGAAGATTGGACATCACAGCACACAAGATTACTGTACAGTGAATGTACATAAAAAGAATAGAATTTAAGACATTCATTAATTAAATGACAAAAATTCCACTGTTGCATGTATAGCAAAGCTTATGTTGCGGTTACTACTGTACGCCGATGTAAATCAAAGTACCACATTTATATGAGCGGTTTGTAACGTATAAGGCTTATAAATTGAGTAACTACTGTACAAGCTACCATGGTAATAGACCACAATGCCACCTGTATGGAAAAGAATGCACACAGGAACGGTCTTGCTTACGTCACCGCAGCCTAACCAGAAGACTTCCTGACGACGTAAAAGACATGAATCAATAAAGTAGGAGCCAAATGTTCTGGAGAAAGTATCTACGACTGCAAAAAGAACAAAATGCATTTAATTTCCATCTTCCTCTATCATGTTGTGGTGAACATCACCTGCTCCGTCATGTGAGAGAACCTTCCAAGAGAGAAGTAGAAGATGTTTCGGTTAGGCTGACCTATAAATAGAAGCGACTGGAAAATCTACGGAATTCGACCACCGAGTGACCGGGCACAGCTGAAGGACGGCTCGTTGGCTACTGGAGGTATTTAAAATCTGGCTTCTAGCAGTTCGTTAATACCAATTAACTAAATGAGTCGTCCTCAAATTCAGCTGGTCAATAAGTGCATATATACTGTCTGCTCTCCATTATGTACAGTATGTCCACAAAGTGATCAGGTTGTGATCAGTGATCAGGTTGTGATCAGGTTGTGATCAGTGATCAGGTTGTACTGTTTGAAGCTGCTAATTGTGTATTGTGTTACATGCACTGACAAGGTAAAACTTGCTGCAATCATTCTCAACATCGCTTGAAAGTGTCATATGATTTTGCTTTTTGCTTTTCGAAAAAACACTTATCAAAGTGATAAATTCTGGCATTATATTTCAAAGGGTTAAATTTTGATTGTTCTGTTAGATATGTGAGGAATGTATACTAAGTGCAGCAATGGAAACAATGTCGACTTTTCCTTTGGACTTATTATTTATCCAGCTGTATTCTTCAATACATTTCACCACTATACAATCCATCTCCATTTGCAGTGTGTAAAATATACTGCATGTGGCTACAATTATAGAGTACGGTAGCTTGATTAAAAATCTACTGCAAGCTTTTCGTTTTATTTTTATTCATACTGCCAAATATATTCTATTTATATACCAACTTCCTTCGTTTTCTATTCAATAGATTCATTCAACTAACGTTATCATGCAAACCTACAGTATAACAATAAGCAGCTTTTCTTGTTACGCAGAGAGTAATGGGCTCTGAAAGTGCAGACACACTAATTTGTCCTATTATTCTTAGGTAGAAGTTGACAATGCTTGTGCACTAGAGTGTGTCATATACTACAGTATATAGCAATACTGCAGAAGGAGAGTTTTTTCCATCCCACAAAAGATGTTTTATGACCTCAGGTAAATGGGATTGACAGTTTACTCCGAGGAAGTATTTATTTACACCACAGCATCGCAAACTGCTACGCAAGATGTGCAACACATGTATATGATTAATAAATGAAAACATGCATAACAAACTTTTGTACATAAATCCATAGTATTTGCACTATTTCTAGTTTTTATGATAACCAAATTCACTAATCTCATATAACTGCTTATTCAAACTCTAAACATTAAATTTTCTGCTGTGATCATAGATCATAACTTATGAGGGAGGTCATTGGTAGTTATAGAGGGCGCACAGTGTTAAAAGGATACCAGTTCACTCTAGACATGGTAGAGCCAGAGTGCTGAGGTTATGAGGAGACAGGTAAGCGAGAGGCAACACAAATTTCCTTTTGATGCCAACGCCATATAGTTCTGAGACATAACGGTAGGCAATGACGGTATATTTTCCTACTATACAAATTATTCAGCATCCTGCAGGTGGGTGTACAAACATGCAACCTTTCAACTACAATATTTTGCAAATAGATGTTTCCTGATATACAAAGGCTGTATACTGTATGTTACTCTGGAATATCTTTTCATGAGAGATACATGTTTATTACCTGGAATTTCATTATATTCAAAATAGACTACTGTGTTAGATATCATGCACAGCAGATCTCTACTAAAACAGAAACATACATTTCAGATACTTGCCATTAATTTCCTGTAAATAATCGGTTACCAGCTGTGGCAACTTCCTGGCAGAAATACAGTAGAAACTTAAAAGCATTTGGTATGGCAAAAGTTAGACAGAAGCTAAAATCTGGGAATGGCTTGATTTGTCAGGAAATGAACTAAGCCTTTGTATATAAATTTATAAAGAACCTAAGGTGGCCAAACATATCAAATTTGTGTTAGAACAAACTTCTTCAAAGGCTGAAATTATAATGTGTGTCTAAATGTTATACTGTATGTATAACATTGAAATGTGCCTTTATAATCCAATCCATGGATGTAATGTAAATTTGGCAACTTTTAGCACATAAAAATACAATACCAACTGGCAACAGTAAGTTAACATTATTAACAATATTAAAGCTATATCAAACAATACCTTTGAACTGTTTACTAGAATATAATTTTATGAAACTGAATATAGCAGTCCAGACATAACACCCTGCCATAACCGCTTTTGTTTAAATTTCATTTCAACACGATACAAGTTTTAACACCCTGAAATATATTTAATGCTCACACACTTGCTACCACTTCTCTTTTTTGCATCATTTAAATATTTTGCACCAATTTCAAGAACCAATCAACTCTTCCTAGTAAACTGACCTAAGTTTGGTTCATTATTAGATCATATGGTGTAATAATTTGATAAAGCCGTAGTTTGGAGATTTTTCTGCTGTATCTTGAAGGCCAATTTTGAACTTAATTTTTACGCCGCACTGAGGTTAAAAGTATTGCGATGTTTATATTCCCATGATACGTTAAGAGGATACTGCCTCAATTGGACAGCAATAACATTTTACATTTTTAACAGTGCCGTGACTGGTATACTACTGCCAATGAATATTTCTTACTTCATATTAAAATTGACTTGACTAATATATATCCTAAATACAAACAGGGACTTACTCTGTGTAGTCTAACAACAGCAAAAAAACCTGACAATTTTTACCATATCTTTTTGGGAGGACATTTTTGACAGGTATTCATTTTCAGATACTGTGCACGTGATACACTGTACACTGTAAGTTTTCCTATTGCAATTTTTGTCACTTTAAGCACAGATCGGTGTTATCGTGTACAGCGCACACACCTTATCACCAAAGAAAAATTCACCATTAATAAACGGTGCAACAACAATGCACTTTAATTCAACCTTGTAACCCAAGAAGTAGGCCTAAACTTTGTTCTTTCTTAAATTTTTCTCTCCATCATTATTCTTGTGTTCTTGTGACCTTTTCTCAACCTCTGATGAAACCTTTTTTTATTTGTTTAAAATGAATATATTCAAAATGATGAAATTCCAGTCAACACACCGACTCGACTGATGGATCGTGCTCGGATGCAGTCTCCAAGACCTATATACTAGATACTCGGGTGGCGTCCCCGATCCTGACGCCTCATGTCGCTTAATGTATCACCCTCACATCTGCTTACACACGCTTGTCAAACAAGGATGCGATTTCTGCCCTACACACTCAGACGAAGACGAACAGGATGTTGAGTCTGAGTGACTCTGTGACCAAAATTAATAACTGTCTTAGATCTTTTGTCTTTGTTGTGAGAGCTGTTAATGAGACGACACTGAGAATGAACAGAAGCTCAGTGTTTGATGTTAAGATAATGTAAGAACAAAATTACAGTGTAGCTACTTTGTGTATACATACTAGGTGTGCTGGTTGTGGGTGTTTCCATGAAATATTATCCTTCAAGAAATTCCAATGTGATGTAGTGTTTATATCGGTTCATGTATTGTATTATGTGTTTAAGTACAATCAAGACGTCTGAAGGAAAAAAAGATGTCGTGACAAACACACAATAGATTAAATGTTACAATGAAAGTATGTTCCATATCAGAACAGTATGTTTGCTTTTGATCACTGGATGTCAACACTGTTCCTTATAGCATACACCCATACTAAGTGTAAATTATTATTGCAATTATAATACTAATATATAATACTAATATTTTCCCAATCGACATGTAGTTAATACAGTAATGTCGTTAATCAATGACAAGGTTGTTGCTTAGACATTTACTCTATATGCACTCTTAGGGTTTATATCGAGTAAACGAACGCTTACAAACACCGACTGAAATATAAACAAATTCAATCAATTAAAACATGTATGCCTAAAATGGAAAAGCGACCATTACCACATGACTTGCCTAAAACTCCTCCTCTAATGTTGTGCTCCTTAATGACTGGACATATCTGTCTGTTTCGACAACAAGGAAAGCACTTCTTCAAAAATAATAATGTAATGCTGGCAAGAAATGACCTGACTTAATACGTACAGGAAGTATAAATGTTATCTGAAAATCCATGATTTTGATAAAGTCACACGAACGGCCGAAACAATGGCGTTAGGGTTAATAATTTATGCCTTTATCTGTAGGGTAAACGATTGTGTTGATGTTTCAACTCAAGACTCTCCCTATGTATATATACGAATATTTATGGCTTCAAGCAAATATTGTTATTTATTGCTATTATGGTTTACATCATATGTTTCACATATTGAGAATTTCTTTTCCAAGCAATGTTTCAAGTGTGAGGAAAAGGCCTAGTCTGGTGAAACGACATAGGAAAAATCGATGATAAGAAGAACAAGAGATGCAGAGAGAATGATTTGGGTTTTTTGGCTGCTAATTAAACTATTTACATTTCATACTTTCTAGTATGATTAATCTTGTAATCCTCTCAATGTGCAAGCCCTGCAACATATAATTACAGATATATGCAGCTTTACTTTGTGTCCCCATATATATATAATTATCATCTAGTTCCACTTTTGAAAATTTCATGAAATTAAAACTGGTCACTTATTTTGCAGGCCAAACATTTGATACAGCTAACTAACATACTGTAGTTTACATCGATACTGTCAAACACTCATCCATCACAGATTCCTTCATTCATCCTAATACATCTGCAGCTGGCTCACATGATTTCAACAGTAGCCTGCTTGGAATGTTTTTGTTATAAACAACAACAAAAAACACACATTAATCAAGTGCTCACTGATCTAAACCAGACGAGACGACTCGCATGATCAATTTCAAATTTTTCTTAACATTCTTTCGTTTTTCACATTGACTGTGATTGTTCAGTCTACCATACAGATATAAAATATCACATTATGCATGCCTTCATTATCTACGATTCAATTATCCCAGAACCTCTCTGCTACATCAACATACAAGAAAGGCTTGAGGTAAACCTCGTACTTATGAAACTGCAGGGTAATGGCTTCTCCTGTAGCATCGCAAAAATGAAACCCACTTTTACTGTCGCGATGTCTGTCGCCTCTCGGCCTAAAAGAGAAGCCGGACAGACGCAGATGGTATCAATGTCCGATTAGCTTGAGGCTAGGCAAATTGAAGGTCAAGTTACAGCTCTATTATCTGTAAAGAACAACTAATACCACTAGAGGAAGGTAAAGACCTGTTCAGGTTGGGGGTTGACTGCCCTCAAGGTAACAAGCAGAGAGATCAAAGAGCGTGACCCATTTCTAACCAAAATCTCACCGAACTGCTTGGGTTTTGGATATTTACAAGCCACTTATTTTACCTGTCTGTTATTTCCATGCCAAGATAGCAGACTGACAATGGAAGAGCATCTATGTATAGCAGACATAAGGCTAGGCTGGAAGGTTATTAAAGGCTTTTGAAAGAGTATCACTATATGGCATGGGTTGGTGGGAAACGCGCCAGTGACTGTAAAGGGGAAACATTCCCCCAAAGCCTACTGCTTTGGGGATTTACGGGTGATGATAACAACTTGTCTCCAATCTACATATCTTCCTTTTATCTCACCTTAATCACATGACCCAAAAAGATTTTGCACTGTGTCCCCCTGAATCTTGAAGACCACAATCCAATAGACGATCACCAAATCATAACAAAAGTGAAGCAAATTTCAGGTGAAAATCCACAGAAAAATTATGTAGTTGTCTTCTGCAAGGTAGATTCCATAGAATCGGAGAAGGTTGGGGGTGTCCCAGAAGTGGGATGTAGGGGGGTGCAGTGCTAAAACATTTCCAGTCATGTACTTAAAGGTAGATAGGAAAGTGCAAATTATGTAGAATGGAGCCAGGTAAGAGAGGAGCGAAGTAAATTATGTGCTCTAAATCGATAATTTGTGTTCATCTCAATCACACAGTGTTTGAGACTTATTGGTTCCCTATCACTGAGAATATTAGTCATTATCTTCAAATCACTGTCAATTTATCTGGTCAAAGAGTCATGAAAAGATTCCAAACATGTCTTCCCTGAAGGTTCAGACCCTCCAAGTTATTCCTCGTCCGTGATGAGTCTTAAACCGGACAAATTGAAAGATCCTACTGTGAGTAGTAGAGGAAAACTGCTAGCAAAAGTATTAATGCAAATCAGTGACCATTAATTCATTTGTCTAGCAGTGCTAGAGGCAATGATGGTAACCTTCATTTAACCACCAATTTACGAGTCCCATCTGAGAACAGGTGCATCAGAATCTGCATGTCTTCTTTGGCCAAGTGCGAACATGAGCTTGTTTTCCTTTCAGCATAATCTATTAAGAAGTGGATAACCTTTCAAACCAAGTAATGGACACCATGCACCAGAGTGAAAAACTAATACCTGTATCCTCTCCCCCCCCCCCCCCACAATCACCCATTAACTCATATAATGAACCTTAAACCACAATTCCTCTCAAGTACAGTTTTAAAAGGAGATACAGAAGTTGCTGCCATGTATCAAATAACTTTATCAAATTTCATTCATCATTTTTTAACTTTTTTATTTTATTTTTTTACTTCCTATCTAAATTAGGAAGCGAGAAGAATGAAGAGAAAAGGCCACAGCCGCTTACACCCTTTGGATGTCTTCATCACCTGTCTCCATGGCAACCACCACAACACACTGCTACAGTTATTTAATGCATGACCAATTCAGATCACCACACAGGACAGAAAAAAGACCCAATGTGTGAAAGATATTGGCTACCCTAAGTGTATTTCTGGAACAAAAAGCGGAACTAATTGTTCCAGAGCAAAAGATAATAAAAAATACTCTCTAGTGTTTGTGAGGTGTGACTGTTTCTCAAGGCTTATTCAAAAGCATCTACAATAACAAGGGGAAAAAAAAAAAATCAAATTATCATTTCCAAAGATACATCAGATGAATTTAGTACCATATTAGCAGACTATATGTCTTACGATGGAACATTACCTTTCATGCAATGCTTTTCTAAAATAGCAATAGTGATATTTAAATTGTTTCTGAAATTTGTAATAAAAATGTCAAATTAAAAGTTAGATAATAGATTATCAGTTACATAATCCTCTAAACCTGCAGACAAACACATTGTGTTACTAAGTAAATTTTGACCATGCTTAATCGTGGATTACAATCGAGTGGTAGAATGAGAAGAAAGGGCATTGACCGGAGGAGCGGGGTCATAGAGGGCGCACGGTAGAGTTCAAAGGTTACCAGTTCACTCTAGACATGGCAGAACGAGAGTGCTAAGGTTGTAGGGAGACACGTAAGTAAATTTTACCATTCATATAGAAATCTGTCAAATACTACAATTTCTCAGTTTGAATCCTTACAAGTAAAAAAATAAGTTTTTAATTTTTGTTTTAGTAATTAATCTGTGAGCTTTTAAATTGGCAACCAAAGGCAAAACGTTGCTTTAAGGAATGAAAAAAAGAAGAAAAATGCATGAGATTAACGTTAACAGTATACTTACAAGATGCATGAGGGTTTTCATCCGACCTATCTCCGGTGGTAAGGACACTAATTTGTTATTGCTGACTATTAAAACTTCTAGAAATAAATTACAAATATGGACTGGTAATGTGGATAGTTGGTTACGACTGTGGAAGAGAAAACAGAGCAAAACAGGAAAAAAAGTCACATTTACTGTATGTAAAAATTTCAATCATTTTTGGAAAGCACTTACATATTTCAACTACTGTAGTAACTGCTCTACACATTAAGACAAAAGAATAATAATTCTGAGAAATACTTGAAATATCAGGAAAACTTCATTTCACATTTGGAAATGCCTCTTAACTATGCAAAAAAATATCCCAACACTTATGTAAACTGTTACGACTAACCTTTTAATAGCTTTCTAGTTAGCCTACACAGTACTGTATTCTCATGTATTCCACTTGACATTTATTAATATTCTAGAGTTTGCTATTTCTCTCGGGAGGCCTTCATTTACATAGGAAACTCATAAGGAGAGTAAAATGTTGCCACTGAGTCTTAATAGAATATCTTAGAATTCAATGTACTGTAACAACACAAATCGAATGCAAATGAATGATTTTAAAATCAAAGGAAATAGGACAGGAAAAATGAGAAAAAAGGGGAAAAAAATGAGAAAAGGAAAAATGAAAAACAAGAAAAATGAGAAATAAAAAGGAAGGGGAGGGGAGGGGGAAAGTAAAATAAAAGGACTTATCTACATTAAGTTTAAATTTAAGTTTATCCTTACCTGAGATTAAGATACGTTAAAACGTTTAAATTAACTATTTCGTCTGGGATGGCTCGGATGAAATTACTGTAACAGCTCAAATTCTGTAATGAAAGGTATCTGCACAGATCTGACGGAAGTTCACTCAGTTTATTTTTGGAAAGATCTGTAAAGAAGGAAATAGAGAGGAAAAGTTGGTTCATTTTCTTTACTTTATCATGATAAATAGACAAACAAACAAACAAAGAAATAATTAATAAACAAACAAACAACAATACTTACTTGTCTCCACCAAACCAATGCACTTTCCCATCTACCTAACCTTCCAAAAATTGGTGACAGTTATTATTCCTTACGATAAATGTCAAAGCTTATGCCTATATGTTTCAAAGCTGATGTATGCATGAAAGGCTAAGCCTATTACAGAATCACTGATAAATGTTACATTACTAAAAAGTAACTACCATTGGACCATGGTTCCAAACTAACAAGGACTAGCTAATATGTAGACATTTTAAAGTTCCATGGTATGTTAAATGTTACAAATGAAAAATAAAAAAAAATTGACCAGCTGCAGAGCTTTTGCTGTACAATTAAATCATGATTTGTAACACGCTGGTAACTGTAGAGTGATCAAAATGCTAGAAATGACATTTGTGATGACTGATTTAGGCCAGCAGACTTGGGATCCTGCCAATCTTTCCATCTGATCAGGTATTCCCCTTCCTGGTAAACTACCTAGTTATCTCCAACCATCAGACAAGTCACAGGAATGGAATTTCTCACAAACCAATTAACGATACCTATGTAAAGGTTCAGCCCAATATAAATGCCTCCCACGAAATCACACAATCGAAATTGGTGCAGGAGAGATTGTACTGTGATGCTGCACATACAGTACTACAAACACTTGCAAATTGGTACTGCTGAGTGAGGGGTACACTTAGGGGGGGGGGGGAGGAGGGGTTCTAATATAGAAACATGAAAATGGATCATTTGTAAGACTAATTAGAGTACTTTGTAAAATATTGATCTTCAATCTTAATTCAGAATGAACTAAGAGCAGGACAGAAGTGATGGACATCTAATTAATACGATCAAACTAACCTAGCACTGTACACGTACAGTACACGAATGGACTTGACATCCCGTCAGGACTTTCGGGAAGTGATATAGGAAAACTTTTGTGTTTTGGGAACATTATTTTGTCAAAGAAGAAGAAGAACTTAGCAATATTTTATGATTGACATAGCTTCTATCTGATGCCAAGTGACAAATTCATACAACCACAACAAGTTTACTGTTTACTCATTTTAAGCTGACAAGAATGTCAAAAATTCCAAACAACAGTAGCTGTTTTTGATATCAGATAAGGCACATTCTAAACAGTGCATGCTACTGTACCATCAGGGATTTTTTTATGTGTAGCATTTTTCATATTTTATGGATTTCATTTCACATAACTACTACAGTAGGCTTGAGTGAACCAAAACTCTGATCCATACATACATATTCACAATCTCTAGCGGTTTGTCCATTGTGCACAGCAGTTTACTGCAATATGCAATACCGGATAAAGTAATTACCTTACTTAGAAAAGCTAAGCAATGTTTTATCACAGCTTCAAACATTGATTTTGAGTATTTTGCATTATTACTATTAAAATACTAAAAAGCCTGTAAATAAACAGTACCTTAACTTTAATCAAGATTCATCCCAAATAATGATAATGTTCAACTTTTTTATTGGACTTTATCAACATTGATATAAAAGTGCCGAGGAAGAGACAAAAAGAATACTGTAGGTCACCAGAATTAACAATGTTCACGGAATCAACAAACATTTGGTGACGCATGATTCTAGCTACTATTCCATGATTTAACTTTGACCACCTTTGGACGCGCATTTTGAACGATTTGATAACAGGCCAAACTTGACAATAGGCATCAATGGGGAAATTAAATACCTGACCTCAATACAGACAATATGTATAAACAGCACAGAAATGATTCGTTTCGACCATAATTAACAAGACGATGAATTTCAAACTGTGCTCTACGTAGTCATCTTAACATAGATAAATTCCTATATTTGACAGATATTTTACACATCCGCTTAATAACGATAACAATCGCTCGAACTATGTCCAACAATAGAAGATGAGTCAGTAGACCTTCTCCCGATGACATCAAAACTTCCAGCGTCATCGTCGCGCACGGTCCGCAGATGACGATGGTTATTAAAACTCTTGATTACTTTTGCAAAGCGGACGAGAATACAGTGTTGAACGAGGGGAGTTGAATGATATGGTGAGAGTGGATGTTAAATTGTGACATCTTTATTAAATAGAAATGTATTCAACAGATGGGAAACTTTTGAAGCCTCGAAGGAAATCAAAAATAAGGGATAGAGGCAGTCAAGGGGAAAAGCCTCAAAGTCAAGGTGAGTAGAACATGAACCAGACTGATGCAGATGACAACAAATATCTACAAAGTTCGGCAGTTTATGACCTCGCCAAATTATAATTGCATATCATTTTATTTATAGTTTTTAATAACAAATATAATCATGCCGATATTTCGCATCAGTCTATTGATGAAATTTTTCATGGTCCTCCAGTCGTCTGAGACGACGTAATTTCTGTTCGGACTAAAAACAAAACAGCTTTGGAGGTCGTCTGACGGAACGCTAGTTGTTTTAACATCAAATTCAGATTGCGTTGTAACTGAATACCCCCAAATACTGTAGTTCAAATAAATGGGTATCATTTCCAAATCTGGTGTTCGTATCATCAAACTTTCCACATATACACATCTCCAAAGCTACACATCTCTCCTACAGTGTACATATTGGTCACTACTTTACTATATTTTTGCTACATTTTGTGGACAACCAAAGTTGCTGTTTGGACAACCAAATGGTAAGGCTTGGTTATCTGAGGGACGACCAGAAGATCTCCTTAAAACTTTACCCTGGTCAATGCAAGTGTATTATGTGTAAATTTACCTAAAGTTGATCAAATACTGTGTAAGCCATAAATGAATGAAGATACAAAAGAAAAAGTAATTACAGTCTGTGGAAAAATAAGAAAACCACTTCTTTTCGAACATATTTCAATCTTCGATAGAAATTGTCCATCAAAATGCCATAAAATAGTCAAGTGTCAATTTTTTAATTTTATGTACCTTTTTTACCCGAACATACTTCAATCTTCTATGGAAATTGGACGCAAAATGCTCTAGTAGAGTCAAGTATCAATTTTTTTGCTTTTGATTGTCTTTTCTGTTGAAGATTTTCACAATCATTACCACTGTACTGTATATAAATAGATATATACTGAGGTACTTAGCAGTACAATGGTGTATGTAACTCGTCAGGTCTGTGGCATTTTAACAACAGAAATCACAATTTGACATATTACTGTATATCAATTTTTTTTTATTTTTCTGTTCAAGGATAATCTTTATCTTTTATTATAATTTACATATATGACCCACGCACTTTGAACCTGTCACATGCACGTTTGTGTCATGTACAGTATTACTGAATTGCACCGTTGCCGCTAAAACAACACCAAACTGGGTCTCGGAGTCACAACTCCTATGACTGACAGAGAGGTCCCTGTATTTCAACCCAATTATTCTTGTTGTCGACCAAACACATCACACGACAAAATAAAATAAGTTCCGCTCGTCTTTCTCGTGCAAATAACTACCATACTGTACATTGCCCTCTCTTTGCATCACAACAGCAATAGTGTAAATACATTTCATCCTAGTTTTATAACCTACAAAGTGTTCAGAGGTTGTAAAATTAACCTACGTAATACGTACAAGCTATATATACTCAGCAATGTACTTCCTTCCTGTTTATACTGTACTGTGTGCTGTATGTATCAAACTGAGCTGTATGTATCAAATCTGACAAGACCATCCAAAACTAATGATGCATGAACCCTAATTATTTTTAGATCAACATTTTTAAGCTACCTCCTTTGATGCAGTAGTACTGTAGTTGCCTGCTAACACTGATCTCTTTAGTAAATACTGTACATAATGTCCATGATCAATCAGATCTATGTTAAGTACTGGTAGGTTTCAAATTTGAATATGTATAAACATACGCATACATAATCAGCGTCTATTGATCGCTAAGGTTTTCCCAGGTACTGTTTGTCTCAGATCTCTGTAATGTGTTTACAATTTATCTCCCTCCCTGGATTAATGAATATTCAGTTTGGTTCAACCAATCTCACAATATAGTGTGTCTACATAGTAGTATATATGCAAATGACCTATTGATTGTTTGTAAACCTTAATTTTTCTTCGGGAAGCAAACTTGGGAAATGATTGAACAATCTTTGGCAGACCTTTATTTTCTCTCTGGTTTGCCAGAAGGACAAGAGAGGATGCAATCTACTCAGGAGACCTTTGTATCACCCGGTTACCTGATATGAGTCATATACTGTACAGGATACATACAGTACAAGGTTAATTCAGTTTGCACCAGCATCTCACTTCTCAAAGGCCTCTGAAAGCAAACACATTGTACTGATCTGATCTGAAAACGTTTTTCTTTTTGCACAAACAGAAAATCTTCTTCATCTCTGTCACAATTCTTCTATTTAACATGAACAGAAGAAAGTTCAGACAAACACATAATAATGTTTGGTAGTATGACTCACATCAACCACAAACTTTCTTTATGTGCATTGATCAGTATACCAGTGCTTGGCATGAGCTGTCAATGCAACCAAAAAAGCCAACCCTGACTATATAGTGAACATGGGCCTATTGCACAGTACAGTATGTCAATGGGGGAGATGGAGGTAGTTTTGTTACAGGATACAGTATATGAAATAAATCGGATGATTTAAATACGATGAACTTCTTGCGTACTCATCTTGTTTTTTCGCCTCTTTTTCATGTCTGGGTGAGGAGAGGAACAGAAGGGGTGCAGGTGTGGAGAGAATCAACTTAGATCCCTGCTGTCACTGACATGTGCTTTAATATGCTGCACATTACAGAAGATGATCATAACACAACCCAGGGGGAATAATTCAAGCACTGATCAAATTTAATGTACATACAGTAGCATATTTTAAAGGATCTGAATTTTGTCTCATTATAAAATACTATAAAGTATGGTTCCTGTGTACAAACAGTGCTATACATCATTGCACTAGTGAGGCAATTTACCAAGTTTGCAGAGCATTTTGCCATGCGATACCGGATAACTCATTCCCATAAATCATTCCCGCTCTCCCCCCCCCCCCCCTGTTGCCCTTCCATTCTGTACATATACCTATTTCAAACATAATTTGTTATCTTCAACTGAGACTTTGTAAACGAAAGTCAATGCTCAAAGTGAATATAATGTAAGAGACTACACTGTGCAGTTCAGAATGTCTTTAGTCTTCATTATTTATTAACACGAGAACAATTTGATGACTAACCGTTAAATCATAAAAGTATGTGTCTGTATAAGGAAATCCTCCTCTAATTCTTTAACCATAAACTGAAACCAAATCTGGGTGTTACCTTAACAAAATTGTGCTGACCTGGGTAAACTTGCAGCAGTATACCGAGAAGAACGCCGCACCTTCGAATATTTTGCAATTCGTGTACAGTATTTATCTAGTGTACTATACGTGCAGGTGATAATATTACAAATGATTAATTTCAAAACTCGGAAGAAATAGACTGGTTAAATTAGAAATAATTGAATTGATGATGGGGAAAAAATCCACGCACAAAACGGACGTCTAGGCACTTTGGATGGTAGAATGAGAAGGGAGGGCATTGACGGGAGAGGTTCAGACATAGAGGGCACACAGTGGTAAGAGGTTACCAGTTAATTCTAGGCACGGTAGAACGAGAGTGCTAAGGTTGTGGTAAGACAGGTAAGCAAGGAAGGAAGTAAATAATACTGTCTACAGTCATGATATCACAGTGCTAGAGTACAGTACAGTATGTGACTGATCAAGGAGAAACAGTGCATTATGTGCAGTGAATTGGTCACTGGATATGAGTGCAACACGGACACTACTGTATACAGTATGAGGTGATTTGACAATAAAGATTATTCCCAGAATGCATTGCAAGGTTTCAGAAAGAACTACTGTATACTAAACTGTCAAGAATTCAGGTGAATAATACTGGTGTTGAAAAACTATTATTTAAATTTTGCACCAAGTGCTCCTGAACAGCTTTAGATAAAACGAGAACAAAAAATTCCTGTGGAACTAACTGTTAACAGTTCCCAGTCTATCGAGTATACCCTGTTTTAGCCAATTGGCGATGAGATCTGTATACCCTCCGATAAAATTATGAAATATACAGTAATTTGAATTAGTGTTGCCACCATTTGACAATTAACAGTTACAAATATCATGTTTATGTTGAATGTTCGGTCAGTCCTGCCACCAAGCATTTTAGCAATTTCTGGGAAATAAAATCTCAAGTAATGTAATTAGACACATAAATTTGCCCATTAAACACGGCATTCTTAATGTGTAGGACACAGCTTCATCATTGTCAAGACTATAAGTCATATTTTTATCATCAGAGCCCAATGCCTCACACACCCCCTCCTCCCTACCCCCACCCTCTGCCACCATTCCTATCAAACTTGATAGTATACCAAACCATCTCAGTGAATACTTTGGCCGTTGGAATAGAAGGGTTGTGACATCAGAAGGGCTGTAATGTAGCAACTGGGAGATGATGAATAGGAACCCTAGTCATGCAGCAGTGGTATGGAGGATGTTTCATCCAGGAGCAATTAGGTCCACGTTTTGTTTTCCCATCTGAAGAGCTATCAACCAAAATGCTACAAACTGTCAACTGGATTGCCACTAAATGTGTAGCATTTATAACCTATAAAAGGTATTCAGCTTATAGAGTGACACTGACTGCTGTATTTTACAAGCATCATCAAATAACTGGCTTTCAGACATGTTGTTCCTACGATTGTTACTATTTTACCTCATAAACAAAGCATGCATTCATTGAATACATACAGTACGTATATTCCAGCACTGGATATTTTACGTACTACACAAACCAACGAATGCAGCTTTTTCTAAACACCCATGCATACATACAGTATTAACAAACGATATGGCAAGGTTCAGTTCCGTACATGTAAACAAGATTTCAAGCCCTGTGCTGTACAGTACGAGTGAAACTATAAACGGGTGAACATCCTATCTTCACGACTGGTCAGTTGATATGTTTGCCAAGCAAAAACACTCGAAGAGATAAAATCTGGTAAATATGCATAGGAAGGAAATTGAGGTTTGGTTTTCCACAAACACTGTCATTTTATACTGTTTAGCTAAACTTTTGAAGAAAAGCTTAAATAAACTGTAAAAGGCCTAATATGATCAATCAAACCAAAGACTGTACAATCTAACAAACTATGTACACAATCAACACCCAATAGTTACTGAAAATCAAATATGAAAATCAAATATGATTTACTTGTAGGCAACCGTCCTAAACTCAACGGCCACGTTTGCACTTGAGAATGAGCGCAGTGTTGAAGGAGAGAGCGAGGGGGGGGGGGAGGGTAAAGAGAGGCAGGGAGGATAAACCAGACTGGTGTTCTGTGACATTGAAATTGCCAACTGACAGAACCACACATACATGTGTGAAAATCATTAAGTTTGTGAAACTTTCTCCTGGTGGTCATCACATGAGATAAAATATCACAGAAGATAAATCAACAAGTATAACAAGTTTCTAGCTTCTTTCGAAAACTTCTACAAAATTAATATAGCAAACAACCAACCGTTAGTGTCTTAATGAGCACATGATAAAACTTACTGGTTTATATATTTACGAGTGACCCGCTTACCTGTCTCCCCACAACATTAGCACCACATTCTACCATGTCTAGTATGCCCTGGTAATCTTTTAACACTGTGCACCCTCAGTGACCGGCCACTTGCGGTTAATGCCCTCCTTCTCATTCTACCATCCAAAGTGTTTACACATGCGTTTTCGTAGTGGATTCAAATCTTTCGAAAAAGATTACCAGGGCATACTAGACATGGTAGAATGTGGTGCTAATGTTGTGGGGAGACATGTAAGCGGGGAACGAAGTAAATTGCGAATGTTTGCTTGCAATGTTTCTTTTTATCTGTCTTGATACTGTACCACACCTTTGATTCATTCATTTAGATCGGGCCTTGTTTGTATTATACTTTGGGCTAATTCTTTTGGCTCGTTCCATTTTGTCAAGTCTCTAACCTGTATAGAGCAGTGTAAATAGAGTATATAGCACAAACAGACATGATCAGAACTTTGTACCTTGTACTGTCATGATAGCTGGGTAAGATACAAACATAATAAACTATGACTGCAGTGAATACAAAGCGCACGTAATATCACCCACACTATAACAATCTACCCTTGGCTACTACACACGTGTACTTTCTATCTAACATGAACGCTACCAAATTTGGATGACAAAACAAGTGGGTTTTATTGTGTTACACACAGTGCAAAGAGAGTCTTGATTAGATACACACATAACCACATTATTGAATTCAACTCACTTCAGACATTGTTACATCCTAGTTGACATAATTTATGAAGTGGTGATAATTAATAATTCTGTAGTACTGCAACTCTTACATAATGTTGAAGTGCTAGCAGATTTATACTGTATTTCAGTCAGTCACTACAGTGTGAGAGTCTGATCATGTCACAGAGTTTCAATACAGTTCTATGATGTACTAGGAAACACACAGTAACAATCTGGAGTAGTGCTATACATAGTATGTTAATAACACAAAACCACTCAAATGCCTCAATCAACACTTGACTGATATTCGTCTGCAATAACAGAAATAAAAAAAAATAAAAAACAGAAGGGTGAAAAGTAGACTTAGAACCCTTATTTGTTCCTTTTTTGGCAAGTTTCGGTAAAGTATTGTCATCTATAGTCATGTGTGTAAATTTGTATATGCCACCTGTCAATGTAGACACCTTACTGTACTTTATAGAAAGATACATATTAACCCATTGTCAAGTTAAAGAGAAAAAAACATTTATAAATAATTCTATTCAGTAATTGCTAAGAAAAGTAGAACTCACATAAGGCAGGGTAGGCAGGTGCTACTGTAACATTAGTCACTAAGATCACAAAACTTTGAGATATATTTATTTATCAAATAACAACACTTTCAGCTTACTGTACATGTCCATGAGCACTCTACATTTACACTCAGTACTAATAAAAATTTCTAGCAACATTCTCTTAAATGAGCCTCAATTCATGGTCAGATTAACATGCTTAACATACTGTACCGTTCCAAAGGCTTACACACTATTTAGTATTCAATTCTACTGATCATACTGCATTGTGTCTGGAGTTTGCCTGTCTCAGTTGACCACCGAACTTTAATATTGGTCCTATGGTCAAAATCTATAGGTAGTGGAATCAATCAAGAAATACCCCAAAACCCACCTGGTTTTGGTATTTTACAACCTCCGAAATACATGTCTCCTTACAATAAGTGCACGCTTGCTCTGCTGTGTTCAGAGCTCTCGGTGACCTTTCCAGCACTGTACTCTCCCAGAGATCAGCCAATTCCAGTATACTGCCCTCCTTCTCATTCTACCCTACCAAGCATTTGGAAGCTCTTAGAATGTAGGAAATTCCAAGATCTCACAAAACTTAGAATCTTCGTAACGGTCGTAGAGTGAAGTACAGAATGTTGGCAATAACGTAATGAATCCCTCAACATTTTTGAAAACTTCTAACATCAAACTGATCAAGGTTTTCATTTTCACGTATATTTGTGGATGAGAAATAAATGGGGAGCTAAATTCAGATCTTTAAAAACTGAGAATCCTACACCTTTCTTACTTTAAATTATTGACTAACGATTTGAGCACTAATAAGCAGGAGTGACTATTGGCATGTCAAAACTGTATAATGGGGTCAATATGTCACACATATAACACTTATATACTGCACACACACATATTTTACAAGTACAGTATTCTATTGTGCAAACAGTTTCGTTTATGGTCTGTCTGTCTGTCGGTCTCTCTGTACATGCGTAAGTGTACAAATTTGCATTTTCCACAAGATATTGAAAGAGAAACTGTGACCACGAATTAACAAGTCAATTCTGTCCTGTATTAATGATAAAAAAATTAGAAAAAAAAATAAGTACTGAAATACTTCATGTGCCATCCACATCAGTACTTGACTCATTGTAGCACCATAATTTGTGCATTATTAACGTACAGTATGCGATTACGTTTTGTGATAAGTCTCTCTGGATATTAATATCTCATAGCAATGCAGTTTATTACTGTAGCTTGGCTATTCACAATTCAGTTTCTAATAATAACAGAGTAAAAGCAATCGAAAATGTCCAATTTGCTAAGCTTTTGTGTGACTATAAATAACAATAACAATTTAATGTGTCTGGCTGACAAAGTTTTCAGATTCGTATATTGAAAATTTTCATCACTTACTGTTCACTTGGAAAAACAAAAATTGGCAGGGTGTGATACTGTAGTTTGATAATAATGTGATCATATTTTGATTGACTTCTCATATTTTTTATTGATTGATGCATTTAAAATCAAATCAGATGCTAAATTTTAACATTTAATTCAGCTTAAGCAGGTGACCAATGTTACCGTACCACTCACAATGACCTGGCTGTATCTTATTGGGTAACTTTTGGATTTAATAACGTGTGAAATGTTTCCATCACAACCTACGTATAGGATTACATTTGGAATACAGTAGTCTCTTAATTTAAGTAACCAGACTATTCCTTGCATCAAAGCTACAGTTCTAGACCTTCACCATAAATGAACATTTCCTCCTTCAGCACCTACTTGATATCATTATCTCTAGTCAGTCAGTCAGTCAGTCTGTCTGTCTGTCAGTCAGTCAGTTCTTGGGCAAGTCCATAATTAGACCTCAGATATGGTATCAACACTGGCACTGTACTGTGGCATTGGAAAAAGCATTGTATGCTGGTTGCCAATTCCTAGACTAAACTGAACCCATGCTCTTTAAACTAAATCACTATCCTGTACGTGTACATAGCAGACAATACATCAAAGAACATTTGCTGCTTTGATTAGGTGTACTGTATCCTCTCACTAATAAGACAGTACAGACTTAGCTTAATGTATATACTGTATGTACATAACAGTATGGTGGTAATCAGCAAGCCTTGCAAGGGAAGGAAAATGGTGAGTAGGAATAGAAGGATACACAGTGAAGGACAACTGTACAGTATCCTATGTGTTCATGTCTTCTTCTTACATACTGTAGTTGATTTCAATAATTATAGATCCTCTGCCACCTTCACCCCTCTCTCTGCACGACTCTGTAATTACATCTCTGTACTGTACATGTACATAAACGTTACATGTGAGTACACATGCAGACTCTCTGTGACTAGGTAATGCTGTTTTCTACATGTTACATCTCTGTACATTAGAAAAACGTATGTGAGTACACAGGCAGACTCTATGACTATGTAATGCTGTTTTCTGTTGTTTATCTGTACATGTTATATCTCTGTACAGTACATACTGCAAATGTACATGTAAATGTGCATGGATATTCTGAGGAGTACGTAGTAGTGCATGACCAACAAACTGGGTTAACACTGATAGGAACTGCCTTTTCGCCTCTCAGACTTGTATGTCTTTCTGTCATACGGTTATAACGTCCTGTACCTGGACTGTATTATAGAGTAGACTTACGGATGATTTAACAGGCTAAATTGGGAACGAATATTCTGTGGGTCTGTCGGTCAAAAGCAGCCAAGATGAATCAACACAGCTGAAGGAGGGAGTACAGTAGAAAGGCATCTTTATGGTATAAACAAAGGTGCCAATTTCACATCAACACTAGTGGACAACACTGGAAGGATATCAGTCTACATCAACAGGGCTCTACTGGTATATCAACAACTAAATGAATATCTTCCCTCCTCAGGCATTCCAGGCACTCATTTTCAAGACCAAAACTGTCAAACTTGAGGCCTCTAGATATTTGGTCTTCCTGAATGGGTCTCAACAGGATAGGGTAAATCTTTTATTATATTTATAAACCTTTCTTCTTTTTTTTCTTTTTTTCTTTTTTTGCAGTGGGGTTATTGATTCAGTTGTGAAAAATATGGGCACCAAAAGCTATACGAAAATATTATCTGATTCTCAAAATATGTGCTATAACAATATTGGGTACTGAAGGGGATTTTCACAATAATGCTTGCACGGAGCAGAGGTTGCTTGACTTGGTGCCCGTCAGTAAAAATGGATGTACTGTACTATACTGTTTCTTAAAACCTAATTGAAATATCTTCAGACGCATTATGGCCTCTGCGATGTGATATAAATAAACTATTCGTCAGCACCGTATGTACAGCAGTAGCCAATAGGCAAGGTAAAATTGGCCTGATGCTTTACAGAGGCAGAACTGGTGGAGGGTTTCGTAGGCGATGAACTGCTATTTCTCTTGCATCCCCAGTTCATGCAACGTGGTGGCTGTTCTAGGCTACTTTTCAATGAGCTTCTCTGTTAGTCAACTTTCCCTATACATACTGTACGTTATATACAGTCTGTGACTTGTCGTTTCCATGCAACGTTGGACAAGGTCTCATGCTGTAATAATGTCTAATGTGGAGTCAAATTATGACCTTCGGTTATGAGAACATAATTTCCAAGATAATAAAAGAAAGTTTCTCACAAAGTGGGCTACAACCAAAGCTCGGCTGTAATTAGAGGCAAAGCAAAGTGAAAGTGTTAAACAACACAGCAGTACCTCCTTTTACATAGTAGAACCTGGACCTGAGTTACCTTGCTCCCTGATCAAAACAACTGATTTTCTTACATGGGCAGCTCTATCTCCTATCTATTAAAATCATGCAACATGCACAACTAGGTGTGCTGTATGTGTGGCATCGCTGTGTATCAGAAACTCTTACCAGTATCATTACAATACATGTACAGATCTATATACAGAGAAATAACTTCTTGTTGCCACAAATTTATTCACTGTTTTTTTGTTGCTAGGCAACACTCAGTGTGGGCAAAACAAGAGAGAACATTCCAACAAATTGTTCAGGGGTCAGAGTAATACCAGTGAAGCTCTTCCATAAAGGGTCAAACCACTCTTCAGCAAATTATGATCACATTTCTGTGATAGTATGGTGTCAACACGCCTTCCTAAATGAGGAGTTACAATCAATGTGTTGTACACACTATCATATATGTAGCACTATTACTTAAATACACACAGTTAATAGGTTTACTGGAGGGTGGAACCTATTACTTTGTACAGGTGTGTAATGTACTAGTGCTACAAATACACATTACACAATGCAACCACTTCTTGTTTTGTTAGTTGAACAAATAGTCAATGTGGTTGGGCTGAGTAATACCTCAGTATTGCACATCAATTGAGAGGATCTTTAGAGGAGACAGTAAACCAATCACCATCTTTAGTTATGTATAAAAGACAGCTTTGTACTGAGCAATTCCCCTTCCCCACCCATCTCCCTCCCCCTCCCTCCCATCCCCTCATCTACCCCCCCCCCCCAAATAGCTGAATTGTACTTTCAGACAAATCTGATTCCATTTGGAAGATATCTTAGTTTAAAAGTTTTGTCTGGCAGCTGTCATATTGTAACTTAGCTGTGATGTCATAGTGCCACTAGATTCTAAAACCTTTGACTTTCATTTATTGTTTTTCTTTTCATATTTTCAAGGCAGAATATGAGCACAGTTGACAATGAAACCAATCTCATGATCAGGTCATGTTAAGAAGTTCAACATTTTAGATTCAGCATTTGCAAAACCCATCTCCATTAATGAAAGAAAGAAAACAATGTTATCGATCATGAAAAACATAACAAAAGTACTGAACAAAACATTGAAGCACATGTGGCTCAATGATGTCATTGATCAAGTCTTCAGCCTTGTGTGTGAAGAAAAGTGTGAAACCTTCCCTCAAAAAAGTTCTTTGCTGTTTTGGAAAGTTGTTCACACATTTACTCTATCAAATAGACCAATTACAATAGTTCTATAAGGCTTGTGTCTCATTTAAGCCCTTAAACCCCCCCCCCCTTTCTCTCACTCCCCCTCCCGATCCCATTCAATGTAACTTTTAATACTTGCTTAAGAACAATGTCAACCACAAAAAGTTTTCAAGCATTACAATGGATATCTATACTATTTGTAAATCCAGAAAGTATTCCCCACAGGCAAATGAATATACTCAAGTGCAAGCTATCACTGTGCTGCACATACTGTAACAGTAAACTGTACAAGACCTACCAATGCCTTAATTGTCTTGAACACTAAAATAGTAGTAAGGCCTAACAGTGCAGTAATTTCAAACAGGTAAATGAAGCATTAATATTTTTAAAAAAATCACAAATTGCGTGCAATCAGGCGACCACAGCATTTCTATTTTTCCGCCGTCAATAATAGGAATAATTATTTTCCTGCACTTTTAAGTTGCTCAAACCTACAAGGCTCCAGCATGTACAATAGCAACAATTGCAAAAATTGGTTATCCATGTGTGTGCTCGAGTTAGGACAGTTTGCAAATCAAGGTTAATTACAAGTACAGGCAGGGTTGCACTACTGTACACTGTAGTGATAATACGTAAACTGCCACATCAAAGTAACAAGCGCCAGCGATATTAGTAATGATCAAACTGGTAACTCACAGTGTACAGTAAGTTCAAAGACTAGTTTGTCCGGCTGCAATATTTTGGTTTTAGTTTTATTTCTTGGAAAAAATGAGGGACCGATGAAAAGTCAAAACTAAAACTGAATAAAAACGAACAGTCAAATGTATTGCTAATTTATTGCTTGCATCTAGTTTGACTGTAGTTAGGAAAATCAATTCCATTATTCAAATTGACTGATGCAATGAAGTCAATTAAAAGTTATATTTTAAATTAAATAATGAAGTAGCCAACATCCAGGCAAACACAATTCTTGATGAAATATTAAATCTATGTAGTGTGTACTGCACGATAATGTAGTATAATTTACCATCTTGTGAAAATTAAAAATTTGTTATTCAAAAAATAAAGTCCATAATCCACAATATACATATTGTATGTTGCATTTAATAAACATTTCAACAGATTGTCTAATTACTGTATGTACAGTAATATGTTTTCATCATTATTGTTGCTATTTTATGCAGTTCAAGTATTGTAGTAAATGACTACATGGGCTAAAGTTCAATGACTGATAGAGAGCTCATATGGAATGCAACGAATAATGGTACCTCATCGTAAAATGCTATGCAAACTTGGCAAAGTGGGCAAACTGCTACACAAGTGTAGAGGATGTGTAGTTAGTTTTTGCATACAGTAACTATACTATTTCATTTGAGACAAAAATTTAGAGTCTTCAAAACAACTACTCTACACAAGATTTTAAAACTAAAGTATTCCCAGGAAATGGTAGAGTTGTAAGGAAAGATGGCAGTGGCAGTGGGCGCAGGTGCTAAAATGTTACCAGCTTTCATAGGCTAGTTCGAGTGGATTGGATATGTATGAAGTACAGTAGGAGACAGGGAGGAAAGGAATAAAGTTAACAATTAAGATTTAAATTTGGCAAATCCACTTAACTGTAATCTATCCAATCACTACTATAAGGCATAAAAAAGGACAAATCTAAATGGTAATAAATTTATTAGTTTTCATTTACCAAATTCAGAAGATTGTTGACTGATAAAATTTAACTTCTCATGAAAAATACAGTACATACTGTATAAATGGCAGACTGAGAAGGCTACAGCCTAAGGCTGCACAGTTTCAGCTGAATTTTAAAACCAGTATAACCAAAAAACATCGAGAAACAGTGCTGCAAATGGCATTATAACACGGCATCAAATAATTGATGACACATTTCTGCAGTGCAAAGCTCAGTGGACAGAAACATTTAAAACCTGAGTATGGCAGACGTACGGTAAATGAATTCGATTCCCCGCCGACAGCAATGTGTGTCGTCTGGCAAGGGTGTTGTTCAATAACAACTTCCCGACATGGACGTTAAATGGATGTGTGCCGAGAGATTGGCTTCGGTCAGCTTGCGAGTCTATAAGCCTTCATGGCTTCTTTCGCGAGTTCCTGCTTGCGGGAAGATCACATATACATACATACATACATACATACAATTGCACTAATAAATTGGTTTAAAACTTTGGATCAGTAGACAACCACCTTCGAAAATATATAACTTTTCCAGACCTGTTGTCTTTCAAAATGCTCTACTGTAGATATAAACTTCAGGAACTAAATAGTTACATCTCTAGGATAAACTTGAGAATAATGATATTGATCTACGGGTAAACGCATGTGTATTTTAGTTACCGAAAACTTCAGCAATCCAATTGATAAGTTCCTGTTCTTTATTGAGTAAACTGGAAACATGCCAAAACACAGGCTACACTCCCAAATAGTTTGGCAGCTTGGAACGGGCCTAGTCAGTGCAGAAGTATGCCTTAGTTAATCCAGGAGTAGGGCCTAGAACTTTAGTGCAGGGATAGGGCCTGGTTAGTGCAGGAGTAGGGCCTAGTAAGTGCAGGAATAGGGCCTAGTTAGTACAGGGATAAGGCCTAGTCAGTGCAGGAATAGGGCCTGGTTAGTGCAGGAGTAGAGCCTAGTTAGTGCAGGGATAGGGCCTAGTTAGTACAGGAGTAGGGTCAACGTAGTCTAACATTCTTAATGCATGTCGATGCTTAGGATTGTCCTAATTGTATTCAACTTTTACTGAGTAAATTATTGACAAAAAACTAATTGTGTATTTAACAATTTCATTAATCTATTAAAACTCTGAATTTCTCTTGAAATCCCTCACTTTCTCTAATGTATCAAGTAAAAGTAGTGTAGTATAAGGTTTATTTTTCTGTCAAATTAATGTCTCAATCATCATATATTGAGCATTTTCAATATCTGTCAAAAGAATGTATGTATGCCTAGGCTACACCTATACTTTACATATTTTGAGAACAAAATTGTGAAACTCTGGACAAACATCCATCGATCTATGTATTGAACACTTAATATGGCATCATTGTAAACATGTTTTATGGTGCAATTTAATTTTGGAGTGCATCTGAGATTCACCTGGCTTTAAAGTCGTTTCAAATTCGTACTAGCCTACAGGGGGAATAATTCTTCATTCCTTATATTGGAAACAAATATGCATATATTTCCATCATTGTTGGACTTTTTTAAAGAGCAATTCGAGACACCTAAAGTGAGGCTTACAATCTGTAGCTAAATAGTAAAAACATGAAATATCCAATAGTGTATCACAATACAATTTACAAAATTGGTCCAAACATTGGCATCTATGTACATTATATACTGCCTTGTACAAGTATAATGCTGGGAGTGCCTGTGAGCCTATGATTAAGGAGCTAACATTCATAATACATGTGCAATCCATTCAGAAACTGTGTTACTAGGCTAGCTGAGCTGTTGGGCCTAGAAAGCAGTGTTGTAGTCGAGTACTTGTATCCGAGTACCAAGTACTTCCGAGTACTTTGGGGTCCGAGTACCAAGTACCACTATCCGAGTCCGAGTATTTCAGGATCCGAGT
>JAIPMN010010879.1:0-19556 GCA_020650975.1 Apostichopus californicus
TTGTTTCTTGCAGTAGCGAGGATACGGTAAATGTAGGACCAAGTTTATGTTAAAAATAATCACCATTATATACTGTATGGTTAGGCCTCCTTTTCATTAAGCCTATAGATAGACCCACTGTAAGTGTAAGCTAGGCCTAGGCTATAGCAAATATACGGCATAACAGGCTTAGTGAATAGCTAGCCTAGGGAGTACTAGATATAGGCCATAGGCTCAACTCAGGCCAGGGTACACTTTGCATAGGCCTAGGCATCATGTTTGCGATTTCAGTACATTTTTCCAATTTCAAAGTAGTAACAAAGTTAGGGACGTACAATATCATAGAGAAATATTTATTTGATATGGTGGTGGTTTAGCCTGTGGATTTTTTGAGTCAAAGCTAATGTAGCACTGAAGTTACTAGAAATTAGAAGTAGCATGGACACTTCGAAGTTCGGACACCTAAGCCTTAAAACACCCCAAAACTATATCTTCTGGTATAAATCACCTGAAAATATACTTGATATGGTGGGAGAAGTGTGTTATATTACGATACACGGCCAAACTTTCTTTCCTGCAAACTGTTTTCACGTTGTATTCCAAGAAGATTCTTCGTGATTGTGGAACTGGTATTTCTTTGCTAGAGTATTGCGAAGTTCGGACACCCGGTCCCACAGTGTGGCGCTGGTGATAAAATTGGTGGCCCAGTTGCTCTTTCAGTAATTATAACAGACTTCATAGATCTCCGTCATTTTATTGACAAATATGTAAGTACTTACTTGCACACGGGTCATTTTGGAGAGAAAGTATCTGTAGCTTCGTACTTTTTCGTGAAATTGGCTGTTGCTATAGGTTGTCATGGTGAAATCGTGTATTTCTTAGGGGTGTCCGAACTTCGCAGTGTTCCGAACTTCGCAATACTGACTATACTAGTAGCATGGACACTGCGAAGTTCGGACACCTAGGCCTTGTAACACCCCAAAACTATATCTTATGGTATAAATCACCTGAAAATAAACTTGATATTGTGGGGTCATTTTGGAGTGAAAATAACTGTACATAGCTTCGTGGTTTTTCGTGATATTGGCTCTTGCTGTAGGTTGTCATGGTGAAATTGTGTATTTCTTAGGGGTGTCCGAACTAGTGTTCCGAACTTCGCAATACAGACTATACTTCTAATTTAGAATTTTGTTTAATGACCTTATGAAACATTACTTCTTCATGTAAAGTAATGTAAGGCTAGGCCTAATTAGTAATCAGGGTAATTTCTTTTCTTCATGTCATTGCATGTATGGTAGAGTAACTAAGAGTGTCATGTTTACTTTTACATGACTAAATCACATTGCATTTAGTCAAAGGTGGTGCATAGTCGCCCACCCACTGGCAGAATCTTGTGTTATCACACTGCAGCTGGGCATTCAGCAGTAGTGACCTCACATTATTCAGCTTCAGTTATGTATTGTAGCAGGCTAAATATGGTGACAATGCAGATTTATGACAGCTACGTTTTAGTTGCTGAACAAAGTTATTGCCCCCAGTTAGGCAGAACACTATGTTCAATTATTGGTCATTCCATGTAAGCTGTTGCTTGACCCTCTCCAAAACATACCACACTCCTTGCATGATTATAACACAATGAAATCAGCATACTGTAAAAATTTCAGTTGCATTGAGCTTCACAATTGTCCAATTTATGACCCTTTGCAATTAAATTAAAGTTATTGGTCAATCCTTATTGTTAAGGCAAAGCACTATGTTCACTTACCATGTATCTTCTCACAAAGTTGACATGTTCTTGCATTGGTAATGTCATTTATCCCACATATTGTAATTGGATTCAAATGGACCAATTAAGGGTTCATCAATTTGTGAAGAATAATATTCACAAACCTTCAGTAATTAATAAAAAACAAGCAGCTCTATGTTCTATTACCTTTCCTTTCTTCAACAGCTCCATAAAGCCAACAATTTATTAAATCCAGAATCATTTCGAAAATGGAAATGTGCTGATGTTGGTGAAAAGCATGCATCGGTCATCTTACAGGTTTGTTCCTTCAAGGTTTTCTTTTTTAAGGATTTAGAACAGTTGCAATCTCAGCTTCTGTATCATCAATTATCATATACCGACATATATGCAGCATGCTATTTGCATGTATTGTATAAACCACCATAGGTGGTGAACTCTGTACTGTATGAACCTGAACCACACTTTGTTGTACATATAACCCCATTGTAGTATTTACCGTCCTGTCTGATCAGTTTATGCTCCAAGACATTGACCAGCAAAGAAAACTCTTATACAGGAGAATGTATCCCATAGAATCTTGACTGATGTATAATACAAGCCATTTTCCCTGATGGAAACCTTTCTAGGGGTCAAATATTTTCACTCCCATTAATATTCCCATTCATTAAGTTGATATTATCGGTGTAAACATTTACACAGGGAATTCAGCATGGCACATGATGCTAAACTGACGTACAGTCATTGTAGCACTGTAATTTTGTTATGTGTTACTTTTGCATTATTCTCTGGAAAGTAACACAAACAAAAACACCCATCTCAGCCAAAACCCAATTGAAAGAGAAATAGAAATCCTTTGATGACATAGTTTGTGCTAAATCTCTACAAAATAGAATGCAGTCTCAAGATAAATCACAATGTTGTTCAGATGTGTTAGTATTAAAGCCTAAGGAATTTAATTGCACTACATTTTGATGCGTTCTTAGTTTGGATACCTGTATTTTGTAGAATTTCTAAGGTTTTTGTTGATACTGTTATGTGTAATGGTTCTGGTAATATCATCAAATATGGAATCAGGGTGATAAAGTACCAATTTGGTTGAATGAAATAGTTTGAAACTATAGCATTAATTATATTGTGTTTGGTTATAATCAACATCGACTAAAATTTATACTTCCTAAGATCTACAGCAATGAAGTGGTTGCTACTGTGTGTTAGTCTTTGCCAACATGTGCAATATATTCTATTTGATATAATAGTTGTTTTCTTTCTTTCTCATTTTGATTTATTTGGTCGTCATTACTCTAGTTGGAGAAGTCCACCGCCATACATTCGATCGACATCGGCAATGAAAGTTCTGCATTTGTGGAAGTACTGGTTGGGCATTCCACGTCAGATATGCCCGAAGATTATCAGGTACGGTAGAAGTTAGTATTACTAACTGTGAGAATCTGCTGATGAGAGTGGAGTTTCTAGGAATTTTCAAGCTGTCCATTGGTTAAAAGGATTTTTTGTTCTTTTGTGGCAGAAACTAACAATTTCCAAAACATTTCTGTAAATTTTCAATACTAGTACAGTAGGTGAAAGCAACATCATTATCGCATCATTAATGATATTAAGGATCATGAATTTTCAAATTTTGATGAAGGTATCTGGCAACACTAGGTAGATGAATTACAATACATTGTTGCGAATGAGTCGAAACAATGGTGTTTGTGTTTCGTATTATACTACAATAATTCATACCCATATACTGGACTAGGGAAAATGTTTTCAAAAGTAGAATGCACTATGATGAACCATGGCTTGAATTAGGAGTACATAGGTTGGTGAAACAAACGTTTTTCATTCATTGCAAGGACAGATCAGCAAAAATATTTAATCAAAGAAATGTCATGTACCATGATGACATCACAGAACACCAAACTATTGTCCATTTATCAGGAGGGATGAAGAACTATCTTGTCTATCTTGTCTACAAATAAACACGAACAAGATGTTGACATGATCTTGTCTTTTCACTTATCGGTGTGGAATATCTTTGTCATCATTAGATTTCACTTTAGCGGCCACTGGGATGACATTCATAGGTCTCTAAATGAGGCTTGTTGCATTTGTTCACTCGTAATTTAAATACAATTGTAAACTTTTAAAAGAATTACCAGAAATTTTAGCCAACTGAAAACAAGATGCTAAACAGTACCCATCTAATATATCTATCTGGACAGCTGTTGATCGTCACTTCAAATTCATTCATTTTTGATATTTTTGATATTTTTGATATTTTTGATGTAGACATACATACGTTCATGAGTATAAGTACATACATTCATGTATCTAGGGTACATACATATGTGCATACATACGTATTTACCTACATACGTATACAGTACATTAGAAAAACAATTAAACGCTTATCAAAGCTAGGGACCATGCACACCTTACAATTTTAGTAAGGATCTCCCTGTTAAATGTACATAACAGGATTTTAAGGATCCAGTGACCTAAGTTATTTCCTCTTTGTAGTCTATTTTAAATCAACTAAATAATGTTACTTTTTTCCCCCTCCATCAAGGTAATCTTGGTGACCTCGTCCTTTATGAACCCTATGGAGAGCAAGAACAGTAGCAATCCTAACCGGGTACGAATCTTTGGAGCTGACAAACTCTGTAAGCCGACTCTCGGGAAACAGTGGGACAGAGTCAAGATAGTCTGCACCCAACCTTTCAATAAGGTCAGTTCCTGCTGAATCTTGTACAATCCCCTTGCCTTGGATCCATGTAGATCTGTCTTTTTATTGGTTTCAGAAATCCTAGTACAAATTCAATTTTTCATAATTTTAATTAACGTTTTCATTTTAATAACAATATCACAAGAAATATATTTTCCGGACTTAATTTGATTTTGAGATCCTGTGGTTCCAAAATTTTCAACAAATGTTAGAGTCAAACAGCGTAAAGATTGAAAAGAAATTACTACAAGTTAATAATAATAATAATGGAATCTAATAATCTATGTATTCTGCCATGTTTCTCCTCTTTCAGCACATCTCGTATGGACTGTCTTTTATCAAGCTTCATTCTCCTCCATCTGAATCAGATGCAACCTCTCCTCCCTCACAGGTTGGTTAATAGTTCCTCTTTGTGTTCCTCCTCCTCCTCCTCCTCCCCCTCCCCTCCTCCTCCTCCCCCTCCCCCTCTTCCTCCTCCTTGCCCTCCTCCTTGTCCCCATCCTCTTCTTTCTCCTCCACCTCCACCACCCCTCCTCCCTCAGATGGAATCCAATTGATATGAAAAGCTGTTCTTTGCAATGAATCCACTAACAGTCTGTTTTAGAGTAATGGGCTGCAAATATATAATAAAGCATAATTATCCAATTCATATGGGCTTGGATGATGACTGCTGTAGTATGACTCATGAATTATGCAAGTGTAAAGAACCAGTCACAAAGTTTCACAGAAGTGAAGTATGCACCATTTCTAGAAACTACAGACATTTTGTCACATCTGCTGAGTTATTGCAAATGCCTTCAGCAGTCAAGTGTCAGTGTTTCAGGCCAGTGGACTTTGACAAAGGAAAAAGGACAATGGCATTTTTGTGCCAGTAGATATTAAGAACTAGTTCTTAATGTCTTTGAAACAAGTAGCTAAACATTGGAAACTTCTAGACCTGGTGTTACTGTAAAAGTTGTGTTGAATGTCAGTACACATAAAGAATTGCTGTATGAAAGTTGCTAACATGTATTATCGTAACTTACGGTTGTTTATACTGATTCGACAGAAAACTTTTGGAAAATTTGCCCTCAAGGAAGAAACTCCTTCCAAAAAGCTCGCTGCCGGTAGCTTCTTTAAGGAAAGAAAGAAATCCAGAGAGGAGCCAGCTCCTCTGAAAGGTAAGTTATAAATATCTGGTCATTGAAAACACAGTTTAGAGAGTCATAAAGTATTGACAATTTATAAATAAAGGAACCTCCAAAAAACAAGATGGAATACTTATCAAAGATTGAATTATTTTGTGTTTAAGACGTTTTGCTTGCTATATATGCATTGATTACTGTTCCCATCCATGGGAAAACCACATCAAAACAAGATAAATGAGAACTCAAACAACGTATATATTCACACCTGTATTCACCTGTATCCCACGCCTCATCACTACACAGATGTAGTGTGGGACGAAGAAGGGAGAGAGAGCTCAGCTCTTGTAACTCCCCTACATTGCAGATGTCTGTCCAAAAGTCCCATGAACTGATTAACTTGCAAATAAGTGAGTTATTGCCAGCTTCCTGAGCAGAAATTCTGTCATGTATTTGTATAGTTCTTCTGTGTTTGCTGCATTTTTGTGTAATTTAGTTGAAAGATTATAGTTCAGAGCCAAGCCAGTCTGTCTCTCTTTCAGGGAAATATTATTGCATAGTCAAACGAACCAGCGTCAATTTACTAACAGTTTCCAGACATTAGTCGTTCACATGGTATTAAAACAATGCTTCGGTCACACAAATATCTATAAGCTTTTGTTTTAAATTTTGTGTCATTGTTTTAATTTCTTCGTTAAGGAGCAGCGGCCATCAGAGCTGCCTCGTACGAGATGGAGACGGGGTCGCCCGGGGAGGCATCCTCACGGATTAGGGAGAAGGAGGAGAGGAAGACACCAGCTAAGCCATCATCATCTTCATCAAGTACCAGAAGAGAAAGTGATATAAAGCCAAAGCCCTCAGAAACAAAGCAGGTAAGTATTTTGTGGTGACAGATCTGGAAGCTTCATCTTTCTGTTGGATTTGCCACAATCTGATGGTAAACCAGAGACTGTTGAGAAAAATGTGAGGAACCACCATGCCAAAAGTCAGATGCTGGGCAGAGGGGCGGGGGGGGGAGGTTGAGGAGAGGGGGGCATGCAACATCACCTCAGATAGGGGTGTTTGCATATCAACCAGTAGGAATCGCTGGTCTGCATTGATAAGCTCTATTGATGTCGATTCAGGGTTGCCAGTTTGGTGTTTTAAAAACCGAAAATACAAATTTTGGCTTTTTTTAAAATTTCCTTGGCCAAACAGTATTTTGGCCATTTTTGGGTCTTCCGTAACGGCTCACCAATTAATTCAATTCATGGTAGCTGAAATTTCACACATTTCCTAAGGGCACTGTAGTAATTATGAATGGTCTATGCTCCCACCAATTGCGATAAAAGTGTCATGAGGTATTATAACAATAACCTTTGTACATCCCTGTCTCTGATTATTTAAGAGAATTAAAAAAATTGTTAAATTTCTCCCAAAGAAAGTTGATTTCAACCATTTCATGTAGTTCAGTTGGATGCGAGGTTGCACATCGGCCGTCGGTAGTAACGTTTACTATTTTGAGCACATCCCACTGCATAATATTCAGCTTTAAAGAGAACACAATGAAAACGAATTGCGAACCCACACAATTCTTACCCATGTACACGGTCAATGTCATAATTTGACAAAACCTGTATTTTGGCACATTTTTACCTGACTTGGCTGCCAATTTTGCTGGTTGCATCACAGAAAAATTGGCAACCCTGTATCGATTCAGCTTTCCTGCAGCAGGATTCTTCTACTGTAGATTTTCTTTTGATATTATAATTATTATAATAATATTAATTATTATAATAATAAATATAATAATTATTATTATTATGTGTATGAAGTTAGCTGAAATTATGATCTGTCACTTCAGTAAATCAGAAAGGGTGAAATAAGGCATGGTATTACAAATATTGTCTAAAAGATTATATATTAAAAGTTTGTTTTGAAAGATATATAACATTTTTCTGTTGCATTAAATGGTATATATATATAACAGGAGTTATGAGTAATCCACTAGGACGGAAGGGATATCTCTTGTATCAGAATTACAGGGCTTGGACAAAGTTACAACTCTGTGGAAACTGCAGCTAACTACTACAGCGATTAGAAATAATTGGTAAAAGGAATTAACATATTGTCTTCTTGTTTTTTCATTTCCAGGCTAAAAAGAGAAAATTATCACCAGATGAAACAGAAGGAGGAGCTCACAGCAGTAAGGAGAAGGCAAAGAGAAAATATGTAGAGGAACAGAAAGGTAAATGTAAACAAGGGTGGGGGGGACAAGAAATTGTAGAAAACACTTTATTATGGACTTTATTGAAGGGGGAGGGCTGGGGGGGGGAAGGGGTTTATTATTACAGTTTTGTAAAAGATTAGTTACTTTTATAGAAGAATATCTTTTACTTTGAGGGCCATTTAAGAACAAATAAAAATACATACATTAATATGTATAGTTGTAAATGCTACCATGCATAAGTAATGTATAAAGTTGTAGGACTTTATATCGTCTGGTTCACTCTAATGTACGCTTCATGATGTCACCATGATAGTGACTGAACTGCTCTGTGTTTTGTTCTGTTCTGTACAGCACTGTACTGTATTGTACATACTGTGCTGTGCTGTATTGCACTGTACCGTGCTATACAGTACTGTACATACTGCACTGTGTTGTGTTGTGCTGTTCTGTATGTACAGCACAGTATTCTACAGAACAACAGAGCAGTACAGTATATACAATACAGTACAGTACAGTGCTGTACAGAGCAGAGCAGTATGTACAGTACTGTACAGCACAGTATGTACTGTACTGTACTCTACTGGACTGTACATACTGTATGTACTGTACTGTATTTACTGTACTGTATGTTTTCACACATATTCTCAATAATCCCAATGAATGCTGTTTTAAGGACGGTTATCTAACCAATCAGGAACATGCTGATTTATCTACATAGTACATTATTGCATTCTCCATTAACTGTACATACCGTGAGGTTTGACAGTCATACTATTTCTGAATGTTTGAAGGCCACAAAACAACTTTAATTTCTTTTTCCATTGTGTTTTATATTTTTTTTCATTTTCATACTTTCATTCTCTTTATAGAACCTCCCAAGAAAAAGTCTGATGAGATAATGAAAGGTGTAAGATTTGTTCTCAGTGGTTACCAAAACCCTTACAGAGGTGAACTAAGGGACAAAGCTGTCAGAATGGGGGCAAAGTATGAAGCTAATTGGGGACCTGGATGCACCCATCTAATGTAAGTTAAGACATTAACAGACACACTATATGCAGAGGTTAGTTTGTTTTCTCTTGCTTCAGTAATTTGACTGTCAGAGCTGGCTGTAAATACTATTACTAAATTGATATTCTTTTCTTGTGATGGAGTGTAGGAGGGAGGGAGGGAGGGAGGGAGGGAGGGATGGAGGGAAGGAGGGAAGGAGGGAGGGAGGTTCATGGAGGGAGGGAAGGAGAGTGGGTTGAACAAAAAACATTATCTTTGAACAACATTTTACTATTAACAGACGGTATCTTGATTTTTTCCAACAGTTGCGCCTTTTCTAATACACCTAAATACCAACAAGTAAGAGGGAAAGGAAAGATCGTTTCAAAAGAATGGATTTTGGATTCTTATAAGAAGAAATTCCTCCAACCCTGGAAAAGGTACTGTATTTGTTACTTAAAGCTAATTTGCCTTCCATTTAAAATTACTTGACACAAATGGTTTATTTTGATACACATTACAAATTTATAAATACCTTTATCGCACACAGTGAAAGATGCGGTTTATGAAATGCATTGAATCTGTCTTCGAGCTCTATTTGCATTGGGTTATATAACTAAGTTGTGTATTTTGACCAGGCAATATAATATTCATTCATAACTGGAAACCTCTTTAATGTAACTAAGGGATCTGTATCATAACCAACAGTTGGCTGCGAGAAATAAACGAGTTGTTCGCCATTTAAAAGCATCTTCTGGTGGTAATGTCAAACGTTATTGAAGAGAAAACTATTCCACACTGCTATAGTTGAAAACCCACATCTCAATATCTTACCCCTAACTCAAGATGCAGGTATAGTTGATTGCATGTAACTTATTTGACTGGCTAAACCTTCAACTACTCCAAGAAGTTGGATCACAGTAGGGGTTTTGTGATGTCATCTGGGCAAATACTCTTTGGAAGCTTTACTTAGGCTATTATAATCTTCTCATTGATTTATCCTTGAAACCTGTTACATTTGGAATGTTTGCATAGCTGTCAAAGTTCACTGCACTTAGAATTTCATCACAATGTATCCTTTTTGTAAATATTATTTTTTGTTTTTTAATAAATGGTTGACAAACTACAAAGAAAACAAAGACATTTTCATCTAAAGTGCTCTGATGACATCATCCATTCTGCTGTTGCCAGATACATTTACAAAATATCACAAAATTTGAAAAATTCATATCTTCACTATACAAAATACTATGAAGATTTGTTTTTGGATAATGGTTCAGAAAATTAAATTTTTCAGCAAATTTGCTTATCAATGAAATAAAGCCACCAGAGAATCCTTTTAATCCAATCAAGATAACCGTGTGCCCCACAGATTTAAACTAATGTATTATAATTACTTTAATTTTATAAACTGTCAAAGTATATGCTTGATAATGTCACCAGTTTGCCCTTGCAATTTTACCATAAATTTGAGCAGCTAAACCCATTGGAGTCTACCTTGGTTGTTGCAACTAGCGCAGTGCTATTTTACAATCATTTTCATATTAAAGGTATAAACTCAGCAAAGATGGGGATTCTAGCTCATCAGAAGAAGAAGACGAAGAAGAGGATAGTGAGGAGGATGCTAGACCATCGGGAAGAGGCAGAACGAGCCCGCCTGTGAAAGAAACGAAACACCAAAAACCTTGTGACGAAAGGGTAGAACAGAGTTCAAAGACGCCAAAGTCTGTAGAAAGAAGAAAAGAAAAGACAGTGAAGCAGAGCCCAGCTAAGGAGGTGAAATAAAATAAACTTATATCGAAGAATCTTCCGAAAGTATTTTTAAAATCAGCTTTCAGTTTCATTTTCATTTACAGTCTGTTTGGGTCTTATCTTACTTTGAACTTTTTCCACGACAGCGTGGAAGTTTTACCTTGGTTTTATGCAACTTTGTCATGTTAAAATCAGCTTTAAGTTTCAGTTTCATTTCATTAGTTGTGGATGCCAGCCAAGTGATGAAAAACTGATAAAGTCATGAGGAATACAAGGAAGTGTAAAACATTACAGACTGAAATAAAGTTAGGCCAGGATGAAGAACCCTGTTTGTTCAGTGACTGTAAACTTTAAACACTGTTAAAGAATCCTTAAATTAATGATTTTAAGTCCCTATTCTGGCTCTCTCTTGTTCTCCATTTTGCAGTGTAGTCTCTGTACATTTTTTTGACTTTCTACAAGATGTGGATATCATTTTATAACACCAGTCATTTTATAACTATCATTTATTGTAATTTTATTTTATTAATTTAAATTTAATTTTTTTTATAATTATAAATGTGCTAGAAATTATCGAAGCAAGAAGAATATGCTGGTTCGACCGATGTAGAGAGTATCGGTGAAGGAGAAAAGGAAGAGGATGTCTTGGCTTCGGATGCAGACACAGAAGATGAACTAAGAGAGTGAGCCCTCAGTATTAAAATATATTATTATAAACCATTTGTGTTTCCAGGTGTTGGATAGAATCCATATGAATGTTTATTCCACCAGCAGTAGGAGGTGCAGATTAGATCGTTACAACTTTCAAAATTTTACACCAAGAATCCAAAATGTCCCAACTGTAAGCCCTGTTCTAGTAAATTAGTATTTGGTAAGTACATACCTATATCTGCCCCCTTAACACTTCTATAATCCCTGTCTTTTTACCTGTGTCCATTGTATTCCTCTTTGTTTCCGTTCTATTTCCTTTGTATTCATATGCATCCATATTCACTATGTGTCTCACCCGTCCATACTTTCCAGTTGAGGATAAACCTCGCCAAAGATTTAATAAAAGAAATTGGCGATATATTGACCTTTTTTTCCCTGCACTCCCATGGGAATGAGACACATTATTATCTGTGGCTTTTGTTTTGTTCAAAGAAGCATTAAATGATTATTTTAGAATGCCTTACCTCGTCAGACTCGAGAAGGGGAAGACGAAAGAGGAAGATCCATTCGCAGATTCAACAGATGAAGAAGACGATGTTCCTCCTAAAACCGCATCCAACGGCGGCGACATCCCGTGGGATAAAATCCCAAAACTGCCTGACTTCTTTGAAAAGAAGCATTTTCTGTTTTATGGCAAATTGGAAGCCGAGGATAGGCGACAGTTGAGAAGATTTGCCATAGCCTTTGGAGGGTAAGTTGTAGATTTAAAGTAGGTATGAAGATTTTTCCATGTAATTCAAGAATCATGAATATAAGATTATACACTGTACTGATATGACAAAAAATTTGCAAAGTGAAAATTTAGCGAAAATTTCAGTGTGTTATTATATTGCTTATTGTTGTTGGGTAGCTAGTTAAATTAAAAATTAGTCTTAGCTCTCCCCTTGCTCTTCCCTGCCATTGGCACCCCCCTGTCTGTCCATTTCCTCCCTCCCTCTCCCCTCCCTTCCTTCCCCCTCCTTGGGGGGAGGGCGGGGTGTGAGACTGGAAAGGCATCAAGTACATGGTTAAATGCCTTAATACCAGTTTGTTGCAGTCACAGCATGTTGTCCGGGGTACTTTTGTCCCATGTATTTAGTGAGGCAGAAGTAGGTACATCTGCTACGTAAGTCTTGTGATCGGTGATTAAGAGTTGATATTTTGTGTATGATGCAAACCGATACTTGTCAGAAACACAGTCATGCTAGCAATGTATTTTATAACCATCATGATTTGTGGCTGGAGACGTTTATCAAGTTAGCATTAAAGTTATTTATTATTATACAACACCTAATTATATTCCGGCCATTTGATTGGTCAATTGCTCGTCGATTGCATGCAAAATCCGCTCTATTGCACTCTATGAAATAGAACCATGGGTTATACTTTTTTGATAGCACTTTTTTCAATGGTAAGAGAGCAGAGAAACCTGTTTGTTCAAAACAATCTGTTGCATGATTGCATTTTACATCCAATTATATCCAAATCTGAAGGTGTTGTATCAAACAAATAATGAATGGTTTCCATTCGTGCAATAGTGCAAATATTTCATTCGTTGAAAGATGTAATTTGTTCCATTCAACTCGGCTGAACCTCGTTGAATGGAACATTCCATCTTTCAACTCATGAAATATTTGCACTATTGCACTCATAACCATTCATTATTTGTATAATATCAACCATTTGCAGCCAGAGAACTTTTGCAGACATACATTGATGTAGTTTAGTGTGTCATTTCTTCACAGCAGAATCCATTCTACAAAAACTCTCTTAGAAATATATAAATATTGACCCCATATGTCTCTGTAATAATCCAAGGATAGAGGTAGCTACAATGTCAGGGACCAACCATCTTGCATAATTATGGATAATTTACTTCTTAAACTACGGCTTTTAACTAGTTTCTCATATTTTGTTTTTCGTGTTATTACGTGATTATTGAATATCACAATGGAAGAGAGCAAAGAACCATGAATTTCTATGCACGTTTCCTTTGTTCATGAATTCCCACTCAGTTTTCCATCGTCCGTTTACTTTCATATTGGACATAAGTCACCATAGAGTACATATTCTCATTGGTTGTAAATGGTCCAATTATTCTAATAAGTGATGGTGGCATTTACAATTTAGATTTAACAATGATTTTGTTTTTACATTGGACATTACCATAGAGTACATATTCTCATTGGTTGTAAATGGTCCAATTATTCTAATAAGTGATGGTGGCATTTACAATTTAGACTTACCTATGATTTTGTTTTTACATTGGACATTACCATAGAGTACATATTCTCATTGGTTGTAAATGGTCCAATCATTCTAATAAGTGATGGTGGCATTTACAATTTAGCTTTACCTATGATTTTGTTTTTACATTGGACATTACCATAGAGTACATATTCTCATTGGTTGTAAATGGTCCAATCATTCTAATAAGTGATGGTGGCATTTACAATTTAGCTTTACCTATGATTTTGTTTTTACATTGGACATTACCATAGAGTACATTTCTTCCTTGGTTGTAAATGGTCCAATTATTCTAATGAGTGATGGTGTTGTATACAATTTAGACTTACCTATGATTTTTTTCTTGTATTGGACATTACCGTAGACTAGCTGTTCTCCATGGTTGTGATGGGAGTGATGGTGCCATTTACAATTTAGAATTACCTATGATTTTTTTCTTACATTGGACATTACCGTAGACTAGCTGTTCTCCATGGTTGTGATGGGAGTGATGGTGCCATTTACAATTTAGAATTACCTATGATTCTTTTCTTGTATTGGACATTACCGTAGACTAGTTGTTCTCCATGGTTGTGATGGGAGTGATGGTGCCATTTACAATTTAGAATTACCTATGATTTTTTTCTTACATTGGACATTACCGTAGACTAGCTGTTCTCCATGGTTGTGATGGGAGTGATGGTGCCATTTACAATTTAGATTTACCTATGATTTTTTCTTTTGAGATTACATTGTTCTTCAGACTCTTCTCTCTGTTTTGTTGTTGTACAGACAAGAGGAGAATTATATGAATGATACAGTAGACTTTGTTGTGACAGAGTCGGCCTGGGACCGTAATTTTGATGAGGTGAGTGCATCATACTTAATGTATCCTTTATGTGATCATTACATGTATTTTCTCATGTAACAGTGAACTACCACAGCCATCGTCCAATGGTGACATCAGTTCACTGTTTATGTTATTGCGTGTTCCTATTGGGTTCAGTTCCAAGTTGCATGTAATATGCAATGCCATTCAGCTTGTTATGACACACACCAGCATAAGAAGCATGTGTCCCGTGATACATCAATCAATTCCTATGTAATATCAATTGGCCATCTAGTTTGTCATCGCTTGTTTCCTATTGGATTAACTGTGTCAGGGATTTTATCACTTTTAGACCTTCCAATACCTCAAAGGTACAAACCTAGAGATTTGAAGGAAACAAAACAGAGCTTTTTATCTTTCAGTCATTATGTAACCAATTGCAATCAATTTTGTAAATATACTGGTCATCAAATCAGTCATTGTGTAACCATTGCAATCAAATTTGTTACTGTGTGATCAATTGTAATCCAATTAGTGAACGTGCAATCGGCTGCAATAGAGTCAATCAATTGTTATCCAATCAGTCAATGTGGAATCAAAACAGTCAATGTGCAATCAAATGCGATCAAATCAGTCAATGTGCAGTCAAATCAGTCAATGTGCAATCAATTGCAGTCAAATCAGTCAGTACAGGTTAATCATCACTTAATAGTGATTTTAGGCATCAGTTGAAAATTATGAATGGCGACTAGCCCAGGGAAATCGTAACATGGGTCTTTTAAGGAAAAGGTTTTTTATAAAGAGGGCTCTAAACATTATTGCATCTTTTCTTGTTTCTTCTCTTCAGGCTTTGAAAGAAAATCGGTCTCTGTTGTTCATCAGACCAAAGTGGCTCTACGACTGCAACAGGACCGGAGAAATGGTCTCTCATGTTGACTATGCAATCAGTAAAACTGATTGAAGGGATGTCTTTGTAAATGTAAAACTTTAGAAGGAATCAAAAAGTGTCATACTTCTGGGAAATGTTGGTACCAATCTCCATGAGAACTTATCTGTCCATCAACCAAAGGGTGATTACCCTCTTTGTAGAGTTAAGGGACAACTATTATTCAAAGAAGAACCCAAGGTAGACATGTATCATAGCATTCATGATGGTCATTACTGAAGACATACTGTATCTACAGCAGAACAAGAATAACAGAGAACATTAGCTGACATAAAGACCACTCAAGCACAATATGCAGGCAGTCAGAGAGCAAAGTAGAAAAGAAAGAAAGATTTAGGATCTTACTACACTCTCAAGATGGGGTGGATTTTTATTATTTGGCATATCCAAAGCAACAGAGAGGAAGAGGGATCACATGAACTGCCCCTCCTCCATACCCAATTGGCCCTCTGATCCCCTTCCCCTATCACCAAACTATCATAAAACGCCATTCATTTGGTGGTCCGGAGTTTTGCTAGTTCTTGCTCTGTACATGTGTTGTCAAGTGAAAAGATGATCAAATCGATTAAACAGCTTTTCGTTGCTCCTGCAATCGTCAGGAGGCCGGAAATGGACAAAAACAATCGATCTACCCCAGTGATTTGTTAATCCTAACACTTAGATGATGCGTTAGTTACATTGTGTGTGTTGGGCTTAAAGAGTCTATGCAGCCTTCAGACTGCAGAAGAGGTAGAGAAACATATGGAGTAAGATGTTATTCTTGGTGTGTTATTCAATCTGATCACTGATACAGCTTATGACAATGTGTTTATTTCGGTTGGCATGTTCCACTATAGTGCTCTTTTTCTTGGAGGAGTCTTATTTAAAGTACTACGGACACCTAGTCAATTTATCCCATATTCAGTACATTTGTTGTGTGTGATAATCTCATTCAAAATCTGTTTACAAATTTCGAAAAGCTCTTTTCGTTTCCAATATAGGCTATACAAATTTGAAAGTTTTGATAAATCTGTGGAAACTCATGAAATATGTGCAACCTATGACGTAGAGGGTTGTGCTCATCAATATTTCTTAGTTTAGCCCTTAATAAGTTAACCCCTAATTACAAGGCCACATATATCATTTGAATCATGTGATGTTCCTCTTTTCAAAGAAGACAATAAATGTGTTTTTTTTTAAATCGCCTTAGGCAACAAACCTGTGTTCAGTGTCCTTGAAACAAAAGTTTAAAAACAAAGGAATAACATAACAGAATGTAAGGCGGTCTCTCCGTTTACATCATCAATGTGCATACTTAGCTAATGTTTATTCATAAATGAAACTAGAATGAAGAAAAGACTTGTAAAACGGTCAATCTTTTAAGGATTTTGATGAGAGTTGAAGCTATTTTCGTGATTTCTAATGCCCGTAAGAGTGATTAGGATAATGTTGCTCCAAGGTGTCCGTAGACCTTTCAGAGAGACACACATTATTTATGGGGTGCCTAGCGTTGCCTGTAACGTAGACATCAATGTGAGATGGAAGCATAGGATAAAAGAGAGAACAACAACTGCCAACACAAGCAGTGTATTATGTTATCAATGCATTGAGATTGGAAAAAAATGCAATATATAGTAACAAACTGAGACATAATTAGACACCCTGTCTGCAAATAAATCCACACAGATTGTTTCCTGTACCCTGATTGTAATGAGCAACTTGTTTGAACAAATTGTTCTTTAAAATGTTTGACAAATCTTTGAGTGGAATATGTAGTATTCGAATATTCGAGAGACTTTTGGGAAAACTTGGACGAGATGTAAAGTAGACGATAAGTGGTACGCGAGAAGACTGCTCACCGACCCTGGCCTGAGAAATCGTCTTTTGTTACCGATGATGGGTAAAATGATTGAAAATGAAATATAAAAGAAGTAGAAGGGAGTACCTGTTTGCAATTTGTCTTGTCTCGTGTTGTGCTTGAATAACATTTAAATGGAATAACTTTTGCAACACAGTAATATGGAAGATTATTACACACAGGCAAACACCATTTTGTTTTATTTAACCCAGTCTGATTATCTTATCACGAACTAGTCACGCATAAGGACAAGTTGAAAGCGAAGCAAGCATGAGAAACAAATGCATCTTTGGATGGTATAATAAAGTTCATTCAATATCGTTCAAGTTGACTTTTTATCAAATTTTACTATTTTTGTGATGGTAGCCTTGTGTGTGCTTTCAATTAAAGCAACACTATGTATTGAACTATTTCATACCTATATTGGGAATAATTAAGGAATAAACATCATTTCTAAGGCTGTGTGGACATGGTTTGTTGCATAATCTACGCAGAACAGCATGCATTGTTTAGAACTGTTATAATTTGTATATTAAATTTACTACCGGTAACGTATTGGATACTACTAATTAACAGCGTAGTTAAATAACTCCATGACAGGCCGGCATTTAGCAGTGAAGTTAAGTGGCCGTATTAAATCAACGGTTACTAGCAAAAAATGTTTTAAACACCAGCGCAGATCAAACTAGATGTGTATAGCGGTTTGCCAAGCGATAATTATAGTAAGAACAAAGTCAAGATAGAGGCTGGGCAAGAAAGCACTCTAGCTAAGGCCACTTGCATCGAGACTGTGTTTATTGTATTGCCACGAGATAGGCATATGTGATCTACCATTGCACTTGTTAGTAATCAGTAGGCCTACACAGGGCAACCATTTGAATATTCTAACCCCATTCTCTAATATCAATCCCCATATTCACGAAGCTATTGTGTGTTTTATTAGCAGGGCATACTGTCACGCGTGCGGGTGTAAGCTATATATGAGAAGTATACGCGAAAAATAAGTTAAGTCGAACTGAGGGGTTACTCTCCATTTATTATATTCCGTATTGTGTCCGCTCCAATGACCGCCTTTTCCTCTCTGCCCTTCTTTTCTTACCAAGTGCAAAAAGATATATTTAATGTATGCATAAAATACAAAGGCAATCAGACTGATTGCATGACAAGAGCTGTTATATACCATGGATACAACCTGTAGATACACCCTGAGCAGGGGCGGCCTGGGTATTAAAACCGGCCCGGGCATTTTTCACCTGGATTTTATTTAGTTTTTCAAGCATTTTGTGACAACATGCTCGAAAAAAATTGAAAAAACCTAAATAAAAGCCACTAAAAAAAAAAAAAAAAATTGAAATCGCGAGTGGCATTGTCAGAAAGTCGGTTACCGCCAAACCAAAAATGTAGTAGTGGTTGCTGATTTCGCGCAATTCTCTGAAGCGCATAAATGAATCGAGAAGCAAGGCATTTCCAAATACACACATGAGTATAATGGGCGTGTATACAGCAACGTAGACGATAGTTCCAAAGACACTGACTGACTCTAAATGAAACTGCTTCTTCGAGTCACACCCTCTGTAATATTAAATAAATCATCCATGATGAATTAAAATAACATAAAATAGTATTGGTAGTATTTTGTAATATTGTTTTGTTCTCGTCTATCAAACTATTGAGGCAAAAAAGTGATGAATGAAATTGATGAAACTTTAAATGCAAAGTTTCTTTTTTTTTTTTCTTCTTCTTATTAATAATTTTTATCAAGCCTATCAATAAGCACTTTTAAATGCCATAATTAGCGACATGAGATGTAGTCCTACAAATTGTGTGGTTACTGTCGTCTTCGTTGTTACAGTTGTACTATGCTAAAGAGAGTTAATAACAATTTCTTTAATAATAAAAAAGGCAAAAAATACGTCAATTACAAAACAATGTTTTAGTCTTAATCCGCATACAGCGTGTCAAGTAGACTATAAGACCGCAAGACTAGTTAACAAGAACCACCTTTAACAGAAAATAAATTTGATCTTATAAATTATCTAATCCTACATAGTAATACCTACTTTTCAATACTATATAGCAAAGTATCATTAACGTGAGTGTCGGTACTAATTCAGCCACTCAAAGAGAAAAACATCTTTTCTGAATAATTGTCTGAAAGCAATATGTAATTGGTTAAAAATGAATAACCTTGCTCTGAACGTAGATAAAACTAAAGTCATGCTCATTTCAAGTAGACAACGCAGAACAAGAGATCTTGATGAGTTGAAGATTCATATTGATAATGTACGTATTGAAAATGTAGAGAATGCGAAATGTGTCGGTGTCTATTTAGATAGTTATTTAAGTTTTCACAATCATGTAGAGCAGATTTGCAGTAAAGTCTCCAGAATGTCAGGTTTCTTACGCAAAAATAAATCATTCCTTTCTTTAGATCAACTTGATATTATATACAAGAGCATGATTCTACCACATTTTTTATATGTATCCACTGTATGGTCTGAA
>JAIPMN010010884.1:7137-27872 GCA_020650975.1 Apostichopus californicus
TTCCCCCCTTGCATCACCCTACTCCCACTCACATACCCCTGCTTCCCCCTCATATCACCCTGTTTCCCCCTCACATCATCCTGCCCCCCACACATTTCCCTGCTTACCCCTCAAATCCCCCTCATATCACCCTGCCTCCTTCCCCCGCACATCACCCTGCTTACCCCTCAAATCCCCCTCACATCACCCTGCCTCCTTCCTCCAGCACCCTCCTTCCCCCTCACATCACCCTGCTTCCCCGTCACATCACCTTCCTTCCTCCTCACATCACCTTACCCCCCCCTCATCTTCCACCCTCCATCTCTTCCTTCTCACCTTCATTTAATTTGTTACCTGTTAATGGCAGAACAATGTTAAAACTTTACCAAGTGCTGTATGGTGTTGTACACATGAAGAATAAAATGGATGAAATGGAAACAGAATCAGAATGTAGGTGTAAAATGGAAGGATTGTGTTGAGGCATAAGATGAGATGAAAAATAGGTACAATCAAAGATGGTAGAATAACGAAAATTTAACAGAGAAGAAGATGGGTAGAGTTATGTCAGTTATATTACTTAGGTGGGTAACATACTCTCCGAAGATGGGTAGCGTCACGTCGGTTATATTTACTTAGGTGGGTTACCTACTCTCCATAGATGGGTAGTTACATTAGTTATATTTACTTAGGTGGATAACCTACGCTCCATAGATGGGAAGAGTTATGTCAGTTATATTTACTTAGGTGGGTAACCTACTCTGTGAAGATGGGTAGAGTTATGTCAGTTACATTTACTTAGGTGTGGAACATATTCTCCGAAGATGGGTAGCGTCACGTCAGTTATATTTACTTAGGTGGGTGACCTACTCTGTGAAGATGGGTAGAGTTATGTCAGTTATATTTACTTAGGTGGGTAACCTACTCTGTGAAGATGGGTAGAGTTATGTCAGTTATATTTAGATAGGCAGGTAACCTACTCTCCGAAGATGGGTAGAGTCACGTCAGTTATATTTACTTAGGGGGGTAACATACTCTATGAAGATGGGTAGAGTTACGTCAGTTATATTTACTTAGGTGGGTAACCTACTCTGTGAAGCTGGGTAGAGTTACGTCAGTTATATTTACTTATTTGGGTAACCTACTCTGTGAAGATGGGTAGAGTTATGTCAGTTATATTTACTTAGGTGGGTAACCTACTCTGTGAAGATGGGTTGAGTTACGTCTGTTATATTTACTTAGGTGGGTAACATACTCTGTGAAGATGGGTTGAGTTACGTCAGTTATATTTACTTAGGTGGGTAACCTACTCTCCGAAGATGGGTAGCGTCACGTCAGTTATATTTACTTTGGTGGGTAACCTACTCTGTGAAGATGGGTAGAGTTACGTCAGTTATATTTACTTAGGTGGGTAACCTACTCTCCGAAGATGGGTAGCGTCACGTCAGCAACATTAACTTAGGCAGGTAGCCTACTCTTTGAAGATTGGTAGAGTTATGTCAGCAACATTAACATAGGCAGGTAACTACTCTCCTAAGATGGGTAGCGTCACATCAGCATATTAACTTAGGCAGGTAGCCTACTCTGTAAAGATGAACTTCAAATTTGAATATCAAAACTTTCTAAGTATTTGGTATCCAAATATGGCATCCTTGCAAAGTACCTCTCCAACTTCCCTCATGTTTTAGAAGTTTAACAGCCCCTCATCATTCCTTCCCTCCACCCTCCCCCCTCCCCCCGCCCTCCTACCTGAATCAACCACTCACTCGAACTGAATACTACAAACTCTTATTATCTTAGCTATTAGTCTTTAACTATTTAGTACTAATTATTAGTTAATTAGTTCATAAAATATTAACGTCATATTAACGGAATACAATCCCAATCCAACTCAACTTACCTGAATGTTTTGACGATGGTATCCCACACACCTCTGTACTGGGAATGTTGGTCCTGCAGTCTGGACCGCACCACTTGGTACGGGTACGTTGTAACCACGGCGAACATCTTTGAGACCGCTGCAAAGGTGATGTATTCCATAGCACCCTGCAGAGACAAGGCATGTATATATTTATGGCATTTATTATGTAATATCGGACATGTTTACAAACCATGACTACTTCCTCCTACTGAACACTAGAAAATGAAAACCCTAGAACACACCACCGGTGGGCAAAGTGGGGCCACGCAAAGAACCTTCTGTGAGGGTCTGCAAGGTTTCCTGAAGTCAACTAATTAGACCTTCTGAACCTAATAATAACTATAAATCACCTAAAACAATGAACTCACTGAATGACATAAAGGACAAGCATGGAACTTTGGGGCACTTTGTTTAACATATTGTCCGACCTACTTATGATGATGATCATAATAATAATACTGATTTTAAATAGCGCATTATACCGGCGGTCTCAATGGGCTTTATTCAATGATAACAGTGTATTCTAACATAATCAGTGTAGGATTTTCACAGTCGTCCGGTCGTCCGAGACGACTAGAAATTATGTCGGACTACCAAATCTTTCAAAATGTTGTGTGCTTGGTAGTCCTTCGGACAACCAAAAAAAACGAAGGCTTTGAAGAATTTTTGAGCCTAATTATATTTCATTAAAAACAAAAGTCAATTTAATTAAATAGTTTCTGAATAACACCAAAACCATACATAAATTATTTAAAACATGCGCGATATATTAAATTTAAAACATCGTTAGCAAAAATATGTACACTATAGTCGCCTAACGTTAGTTTCTAATAATGTACCCAGAAAACAAATGAGACTCGTGGCTAAATGTCAGTGCAATGCATTTTGAACGGTGTTGTAACAACAGTCGATTAGACACTGACAGTCTATAGGCCGAGTGAAAATGCATTGCTGGACAATGGGGAAATCTAGCCTATACCGCTGAATTTGTGACGCAGTATCCATGGAATACAGTAATGTTATTAGCGAAAAAAAGTTTGCGTCCCAGGGACGCAAGCCCCGAAAAAGTTTGCGTCCCGTAAAAAAAAGTTTGCGTCCCGATCGAATTCCAATTACGTTTATTGTATGACCTACTGTACTAATACTAGTGTAGTATCACTGCCTTTACTTTGTGAATGTTATACACAATATTATAGGGCAGATGGCTCAGTGTCTTAGCTTCGGTGTTTGACAGGGGCGGCCCGCCCCACTCCTCCTTTTGCCCACCCTGCCATTTCAAACAATTTTTACCCCCAGCCCCTCCTTCATCCGCCCTTGTCCATCCCTACTCGACAACTCCGTGGTCAATTGGACCGCGGTAAAGTTTGCAACAGAAACTAAGTGTATGAATGCACATTTCACATGAGCAACTCTTATTGCAGAGAAAAGAAACATACTGTGTGATAAAATATCCTTTCAGGATCAGATATGTAAGCTTCCCACAAAATTCATAGATTGTCTCAACTCATAACATTTTCTGATCAAAACAATGATTAAAATATTAAGTGATAGTCTCAGAAACAATTCAAGTGCATCTTCGTACCACCAGTGATTGTTGTCAAAATGTACGTAACAAATATGAGACAAGGCCTTAAACGTTATGATATTTGAGTGCACACATATGATAGCCTTAACCACAAACTTCGTTATCTCTGCACAGGGGAAGTAAACGTTGCAAGTAATTGTTGTTAAACAACTTACTTCGTGTTCATTGAGCACTAAAAATGCAAGAATGTTTGCAGACAATCGGTAGGGACTATTAGCCAATCAAATCACGGGAATCTTGGTAAAGCATCATTGTCTATTTTTAGCATGAAAATCTCCGTAATGAAGTTTTGGTAACCCTGTACCTTGCGGTTGATTGTTATGATATAATTATTTTCAAACAAATTCAATGATCTGTAGGAGTAGGAGAACTTTTGGTTCTTGTCAGAAGAAGTTGTGTTTTTTTAGAAGAAATAATGAAAGATATTCATTCAAAAATGTGTTTTGGTTTGTTTTCCGTTGACCTAGTTGTGAGTGTGTAGTGTGTACTTGGGGTTTGCAAGCAATTTGAAGATTTTGAGTCCCTGGCCAAAACATTGCGTCCCGGACGCAGAATCCTGCGTTCGTAACAATGCTGGAATACTTTCGTTATTGCTGTTATCTTCGACCACATGGTAGTCTAACACAATGGGAAAATCTTACCTAACCATCGGTTTGCCAAAAAAAAAATCACACTGCGTAGGATTTGGGTAATAAATAAGGAACCGAGTAGTATTGCGTCGGGCGGGTATCCGGATACCCCGTGCAAACACTACTTGACTACAGTACACAATAACATGGTTATATGCTAAACAAATAAAGCTTTGGTTGACACAATCAGATTGAGCACCAAAATGTTTTGTTTTGTATTATTTGTGTTCATTTTCAATTTTGGTGGAAATTTGGAAGGACTACCAAGTTTTTTGCAGGACTACCAAATCTTTGAAAATCTTTGAAACTGGTAGCCCTTCGGACAACCTTCTCAAATTCCTGAAAATCCAACACTGATAATTGATTGGCAACGTCCATGCAGAAGTGTATAATCTTTCATTACCCATATGCAGACTCACACTTAGATAAAATTTGATGCCCCCCTGTACTAGTAGAAACACGTCTTTGTTCTTTTCAACTTTTGCAAGATTTTATGAAACAATATCACATAAATATCATAATAATAATAATAACCTAGAGACAGCAGCTCTCTTACCAGTTGCACTGTTGGTGAAAGCCCCTTGTAGGATGTATAGTGCTTCTTTAGCTCCTCATAGGCCATGAACTGGAGGGCCCCATGTGAAACGCCAAACAAACCCGGAATGAAACCCTGACGAATAATAATAAAAAAGACAAATATCGTCAATCTCATGATTTTAATGTCTTAGCTAGTTTTGGAAAAGGAAGATTACAAGAGAGGCATTTAATAGTCTATGTTAGGCAATGTTTCCTAAAGTGTAACAATGTCTGTGTTCTTGTTTAATACACTAAACTATAAATCAAAGAGTAGATAATATTCTGTGTTATTATACAAATCGTTCGTATGTAAACTACCGCTCACAAAAAAAAAAATTGTTCGACGCTCCATATACAACGGTTCAAACCAAGTTAGAATTTATGTGTAAACAGGGCACTACAAATCCATGAAGGGATTATTTTAATAATACACACAATTAAATATTCACACTTAGGGCCTGCTACAGATACTCATTTGTGCCAAATTCTATCCATATATTTAATTCACAAGTGAGAAGATAAGTTTCTTATTTGTAGGACTTGCTGTATATTTGTTGTATTACTGTATATGTGTATCGCAGTTTATTGATACTTATACTATTGCTTTTTTTTTTGCCGTTTACGACCTGTGTAAGGTGAATTTCCGATAATTCAACTCAATTCAAATTAATTCAATTCAATTAGGGTTCATAATGTTCATCATAGATTGAACATGTAATATAGTAAACAAACACTTCATATTAAATAGACTCTACCAAAATAAACTACTCCCTATCTCCACCTCTGCCCCCTCCCCCCCCCCCTCAGGACACCATTCTCACTTATATATGCTGATGCAGAGAATAGTTGATCTTCAAATTTTGTGTAGCAGTCTGGAAGGCTCTGCACTTACATATAAATTACACTGTTTCTTGTGAACACACAAAAACTGAGCACTATACATTCTGTGGATTTGTATAGCAGTTGCACAATTTTGAACAGCATTTTGCTATGCAATACCGGATAAATATTCTGTATATTGTTCATATGACTTACCTTATATAGCCCTGTTACACCTTCAAAGTGATAGACCTTCCAAAGGGCATCCACCATGCCCCTGTACTTCCTCACTTGTACCTTAGACACATCACCTTGAAGGCCCTCATATTGTAAACATAACCGAGTCTTCACTACCCAGATAGGGTTGGTCATGGTTAGAGTCAACACCCCTGTACAAGAAAAAAAAAAAAAAGAGGGAGAAAATACTTTGAACCATTACAGAAAATTACTTCTCAGTTCTTTGAAACTGATATTTAGTTGTCCCTCTGTAATCCGAGAAATGTCAAGATAAATTGGACAAATTGGTGAAGATAAACTATTGATTTCACTGCTATAGTTATCAATACTTATCCATTCAAATTGTGAGCATGGAAGCCATCCACTGCATTGCAAACATAATAATCACAATAATAATAATTTATTCTTATGTAGCCCCTTACATCAAAATAGGATCTCAAAGCACCTTACAATTCCTGTCACTAACAGAAGGTCTGGACTCTTCACAATAATATCTGCAATCATGTACTGCACTGAACTACCTTGCATGTGAGCCATCAAGGCTGTAAGATGTAGACACTCCTTCCCCCCCCCTTGTCCTTCCCACCCCTCCCACCACCCATCCCCCTGGCCTCTCACCATTTCCACTCACCTGATTGAGCTGCAGCTAGCATATGCTGACCGGCACTAAGTGGTTCTGTGCTATTACCTTGCATGTAAGCCATGAAGGCTGTAAAATGTAGACACTCCTCTACCCCCCCTTGACCTTCCCCACCCCTCCCACCCACTAGCCTCTGACCATTTCCACTCACCTGACTGAGCTGCAGCAAGCATATGCTGACCAGCACTAAGTGGTTCTGTACTATTATTACCTTGCACGTAAGCCATTAAAGCTGTTAGATGTAGTCACTCCTCTACCCCCCTGACCTTCCCCACCCTTCCCACCACCCCCTCCCACTAGCCTCTCACCATTTCCACTCACCTGACTGAGCTGTAGCTAGCATATGCTGACCGGCAATAAGTGGTTCTGTGCTAGTACCTTGCATGTAAGCCATGAAGGCTGTAAGATGTAGACACTCCTCTACCCCCTTGACCTTCCCCTCCCCTCCCACTGACCCCCTCCTCCTAGCCTCTCATTATTTCCACTCACCTGACTGAGCTGCAGCTAGCATATACTGACCGGCACTAAGTGGTTCTGTGCTATTACCTTGCATGTAAGCCATGAAGGCTGTTAGATGTTGACACTCCTCGAACCCCCACCCCTTGACCTTCCCCTCCCCTCCCACCAACCCCCTCCTTCAGGCCTCTCACCATTTCCACTCACCTGACTGAGCTGCAGCTAGCATATTCTAACTGGCACTAAGTGGTTCTGTGCTATTACCTTGCATGTAACACATTAAGGCTGTTATATGTAGACACTCCTCTACCCACCTTTGACCTTCCCCTCCCCTCCCACCATCCCCCTCCCACTAGCCTCCCACCATTTCCACTCACCTGACTGAGCTGCAGCTAGCATATGCTGACCGGCACTAAGTGGTTCTGTGCTAGTACCTTGCATGTATGTCTTCAGTGCATTATAACTATAAGACAGGAGAAATAAAAGTCATCATTTTACACCATCTTTCTGGTATATGTGCTCAGTAAAATGGATGTTTGCTCAGTTCAAATTCTCTCTACATTTCTTGTCAAAGTCTGTCACCAATATAATCAACCATCACATATGTCCCTAACTGATCACAACGTAAATTGTTAATATTCCACATTAAACAGAGCCTTTTATTATACACATTGTTATACAGATATCCAAAATGAATTTTCATTTCCTCAACAGGGTTTTTATTGTTGGATTCTTTGACTATATTTAATCAAGGACTTTTTCAAACAACATATATCATATCACTGGCTTGTTCCACAGCTATGCATTAGTTATGGGGGTATAAGACACATTCCTGAACAAACCACTTATAGCCAAAGGTTAACCTAAAGTAGACCCTTCGTCTCAAATTACTTCCACAATTTTTCCATGGCTGAAGGTTTTGTTTTGCTTATTTGCATATTTCCATAACCACAGATAACCCTAACAGATTATGTATCCTCTAATCTGACCAAAATCATTGTCAGAGAAGAATAATTGTACTAAAGCAAGTCACACATCTGTTGTCCACCTTTGCATTTGAAACACTTTGAACAATTTGAGATACTATGAAATGTTTGAGATACATCAGCTATCCCATTAAGTTTATTAAATTATTCTCCCCCCTCACCACGACCCACCCCTCCCCCCCCAAATGCAAGGGGGCAAAAGATAGTGACCAGATGTATGATAAGAATAATATATCTAAATAAACGTACGATCAGTAAACAGCTGCCTGTTTGCTATGCATAGCAACATGTTTTGTTGGCAAACATGAACACATAGCAACAGGTTATATATTTGATATTGTCAAACATTCTCCTCACATGATCACATGATTTAAATTTACAAAACAAAATCAACATGTATGTAAATTTTCACCACCACTCACAAAAAGAAATAGAAGCCCCAGGATGCCCCTGCCCCGACGACATTTGGGACCACACCTTGGTAGAGACCCCGCACTCCATTCTGGGAGGTTATACTTTTAGTGGCCTGCACCAAACCTCTGTAGCTTGGTCGCTCTTTCTTCCCATCATTGACTGAAAAAAAAGAGAAATTTGTGAAGATGACAGATCGCTTGAAGGTAGATGTGAATCATTGAAAAGATGATGAAATATTTTCCAGAGATTTTGAAGTGGGATGAGGATGTAAAATATTTCCACTCTAGAGACATTGAAGATGTGTCATTAGATACACATAGACTGGTACCTTTTCAGCTTCGATTGCACAGGGAATCAAATTTATGTCCTTCCAAAAAACATTGACAAGTACGCAGAATCAAACAAGATTGAGAACATGGAATGCCAAAATAGGATGTTAATCTGACAAAGGCTACACTGTGGCAACAAGTCATTCTTTGGTACGAAATGTTTGAGTCAAACTCAAACTCAAACTCGTGAGAGAAATTTGTTAAAATGTCATTATTTGACACAGATATTCAGTCATCATACCACAGAATGGTTAACTTGACTTCCCCAATAATGCAGCACTGATACTGCTATATAGCACTGACGATTGGAAGGAAGATTTATAAACATGCTTTGCAAGGTCACATGGTGCCACACAACAACAAACCCAATAGTTTGAGAGCCAATCGTTCTAGAAATCATTTCTTTACAACTGTGTCATTTCTCTACATTTTTTTGTGTTTTCATTTAATTTATATCCAGTATATATTATATTAATATTTATAAATAGGACATCAAAAGTGAGAACATAATAAGAAAATATTACTTTAAAATGTTAGTGTACAAAAAACAAAACATATATACAAAACGTACAAGTGCAGCTGTCTACAATAACTTATCCAGATTACCATTTTGTAAATAAATAGCAGCACGATAAATAAAGCTATTTCTATACACATTAATTTTGAATTTTGGTGTTATTGCTTTGTTTCTAAAGTTATACCTAGTAGTTTCTCGAAATAGAGAGTTAAGTTCGGTATGCAAAGAATGTCTATGGTGCAATGCATGTTAAGTAAGGCCTCAGTTTTCCACAGCCCATCGATCATCAATTAAGCCCTTTTAGCAGAACACATAAGTCGAAGAAAAGTTTAAGACCTTGTGTGGTGGCAGCACCGTTCAACAAACGATTCGAAGGTCTAGTCAACTCATTTACATGCCGTAATCACACCCATACCTTGAAACCTAATCTTGAGTAGATCTAGCGGGTGTAAGACTAAAGTTGACAAGACACCTCCACTGATCCCTGCAACTAAATGCTCGTATTTCAGCTGCTTGAAGACACTCCCTATGGCCTTCTTGACCTCTTGACCTTCAGCCATTGAGTAACTAATACAGTTATTGGTTGTCCTGCAAAGATAAGAAAGATATCATATATATGCATGTCAGAGGTCACAGTAACATCTGCAGAAGTACAGAAACACATTAGTTATACACTATTGTGGCTTCCTAGATTGTAAATTAATATGAAAAGATTGCTTAATTGTTAAAGGTAACAAGTGTGTAGACTATATACAGCAAACATCTTAACAAGGATTATTTTCATTATTGGGCGAGAGACAGTACCATTGATCTGACAAGCTCAGCAATTACTGGTCCAAATGGGTTAACCTGCCCAGAACTAACAATGGAACAAAAACTAAGGGTTAATCCCTGCAAACACTGCATTACATACTGTAAGATCTAGTACCAGACTTACGCAGAATGTGAACGCTACTCTTCGTTGCACTTTATTGATATAGCAACATGCCTCACTTTACAAACATAGTCCGTTAAACAGTATTTTGCCATGCTCAGCCTAGCATAATGCATATTTGTCATTTGTACGGTATGACTACACTTGACACAGTCGGTCAATGAACCTATGTTGATCACCAAAATGTGTATAATTAAAACTGTGCAGATCACCAAAATATGTAAATTGGAGCAGATCACAGTCACTTATATGACTGACATCTCCTGTAAAATGACTCGCAGAACTGACACACCATTTGCATATTTGACGCAAAATTGATGCAGAATATGTCAACTTAACACAGAAAATGAAACATTAACTCAAACATTTTTCAGTGATACTTTAGCCAATCTAGGGATGATATGTTCAGCAAGAATGAGGTTCCTAACAGAAAGGAATCAACTGCAGTAAACTAAGTCCATCAAATACTACTTCTCTGAGAGAAGCAATCGACTCAGAATGACGCACGTTGATTCAAGTAAGTTACCAACATATGAGGTACAGTGGACTTTGTGACTGACCCAATGACCACTCTTGTGACCAACAATGTTGGAACTGCATGTGTCCTAACATTGATGACTCATATTTGATTGACCATGTCACTGGTTGTAGTAGGGTTGAGTCATACCAGTGACATGTGCATAATTTTCGAGCGAGCCTATCTCTGGCAAAATGCCAAGCCTGAAAAATGCAAATTCTTTGTCACAGCAACCTATATTACAAAATAACAGTCAATTTTCCTCCTTGAATTTACAAAAGTAGAATTGGCAGGGTGAACGGCACGCAGATCAAGTGTCATGTTAAACTGTTTGGACTCTGCCATTTATTTTTAATATTGTTAAGTAGGCTAGATGTTAGTGTCATTTTCAATATAGCCTAGGCTAATATGAGAACGAAAACATACCTGGCTACTGAAATTGTGCAAATATCTCTTACTTAACTGACATAGGTTCATTGGTTGAAATAAAAATAAGTGAGTGATGTGAAGTGTCATATTGAAGTAAAAACAAATTGAGCACATCACAACTTTGGGGTCATACTAATTAGCGTAAACAGACATTTTCACGACAACTCAAGACAACTCAAGACAACAAGTTTAAAATACCATCAAATACAATGGTTGTAATCAGAGTGTATCTGGAAAAACGTTTAAAACTGACTGGAACCATCGTGCATACATCTTTTCACGGGAAAAATGTTTTTGTCGTAAAAATCGTCAACTTTCTCCGTCCGTAGAATTGGACGACCTGATGCTATTGCTCTTGCGCAATGACATTGGACCGCACCATTACAGAATAAAATACACGGAGAGAATAATAAAACCAGGCAAAATGTTAGTAAGCAAGACTCTGTCAAAAATAATAAAAACATATGTAAATTTCAATGGAAAAACAATAAGAAATATTCATTATTTTAAAAACATTCAATGATTTGGAGTTCATTCATCATACTACTTTGGTGGCACTTTCTTACTACGTCAACCCACCTTACCGACACTGTACACAAAGGTAGTTCCCAAACCCTATCACACACCCACCCATATCATAATGGTGCGGTCCAATTCTACGGACGGAGAAAGTTGACTATTTTTACGAAAAAATATGTATGAATGATGGTTTCAGTCAGTTTTAAATGTGTTTCCAGATACACTCTGATTACAACCATTGTATTTGATGGTATTTTAAACTTGTTGTCTTGAGTTGTCTTGAGTTGTCGTGAAATGGCCTGTTGACGCTAATTAGTATGACCGACTCAATGATATGGCATGACTAGATCACATGGGATAAACTTCCAAGTCATGAACATGTTTCAAATCTTGTGGGAGACCTGCAGGCTGAATTTATACTAAGGCCTAGGCCTAACCAAGGTAGGCCTAGGCCTATATGCTTAGGCTGGCACTGAACAATAATTAGCCATTGATTTTAAGGCTTAGTACTGGTAGAATAGGCATTGGAAACAGAAAAATTGCATTTGAGAAAGGGGTGGACATCTCACTGCAGGGAGTTGTTATGGAACTCCCTGATCTCAGGTCCAGATAAAAGATAACAAGGTATCACGTTTCATTACTGTCTGCATTTTGTAGCGACAAGAAGAAAACTTCACTTGCAAGAAACGGAAAGTTAACCTTTTTTCTGCGGTTTTGGGCGAGTCCTCAATGCCTTTAACGCTAGACTACAGAGTAGGCTTACTGTAGCCTATGAACTGTGTCTAACGTTAGGCTTATAACCAAATGTAGCTAGGCCTAACGCAGGGCATAACTCAGCCTAGCCTAACTTGTCTCAACGTTAAATTTTATCTTTACCGATGGAAAATACAGAACATGCAGTACAGGCGGTGAGAAATGATTTCAAGAACATCGTGCTTCAAGGCGCTGAGTTGTTTGACTGAATAATTCTTCGTTACTTGTCCGTTACACGGAGTCTTTTAAAATCCGGCCTAACGTTAGGGGGCTGGACTAGGTTGTACGGTACACATATCATACACACAGTGTATAGTATTAGTATCCAATCGGCTATTTAGTGTTACTTTTCAACCGAAATAGTAGAACGCCCTCTTCCTCTTACACATAGTTTTGGCATTCCATCATATACACAAGCGCTGAGTCATATCCTATTCCAACCGGGAATATCCCATTCAGTTTGTCAAGACCCGCAAAACGAAAAGAAGAGAAGTTGTGGTGAAAATAGATTTAAGGGGGCGGATACAGGATTTCAAGAAGTAGGAGGTGTAGCCACGACGAGGTCATTGAATCGTGAGGGTAGGGTTAGCGAATGGGGAAAAGGGGCCCGTTAGCATGTATGGAGGGCGTAGGAGAGGCAGGGGGTGAGGGTGGAGCAATGGCCAACCTCATCACCAATCGACAATCGTAGGTAAAACATTCAGTAGTGTTTTTTTTTAAAACTTCAGCCGGGAAAGAAATGTTTCAGAGATCGGGGAATACCTGCTTCCACCGATGGCCCTTCGATAAAGACCCATGTCCCTTATTAAATCAGTCGCTGGAAATGTAGGATTTGGCATCTCACTAAGCTGGACACACCCTGCCAGTGGTATTTTGTATATCGAAATGCATGACGAAGTTATACCGTACCAGGCAGGAACATTAACCATGCACATGACGATAGGCTATCCATTTACCCAGACAATGTTTTTTAGTATCAGTTCCAATTGCAACCGAAGGGAAGTTTAAAATGTGCGGGTGATGATCATTTGCATCGGAGAGGGGGCGGGAGACATAAGAAATACGTAGGGTAAATATTTACTCTGAACATGAGCATAAAACATCCAAGGAGGGATTCTTCGACAGTGAGTCATGCTAACTTGAACAAGTTTGCGTTATAACTGCATATTACTTAACCTGATTTTTACATTGTTAGGGGTTGAAGGTTTGTTAATTCCTCATAAAAGAAAAAGGAAATAAAAACTTTTGGAATTTGAAGAATTTTCAGGTATTAAATTAACATGACGCGCGTGATTCTTAACTCATATGTATAATACTGGTGTTTGGTCACTGAACCATATACTTGGTCATTAAAGATCAATATTGTGTCAATATTTAAAGCAAACACCATTGACAACAAAAACAATAACAACTACGTCAAAAAGTTATTTTAACGATCTGTAATATCGTAGTAGCAAGGGAAAAAGCAGAGGAAATTGGATTCCTCATCATCATCATCATCATCATCATCATCATCATCATCATCATCATCATCATCATCATCATCATCATCATCATCATCATCATCATCATTAGTTTAATGTATACACGGAGAAAAGGCAATAAGACATCATATCTTTAGACGGGAGTCACGGTATACAGAAAAGTATCCTAGTTAGATTTACATGCAGTGATTCACAGTATCTGTAATATATGAGGGTAATATACTAAACAGTAATAATATTAATGACAGTTATTATTACGACAGTTATTATTACTATTAAAAAATTTACGAAATAATCTCGTCATTTCTTTTCTTTTTAATTCTTCTCAGAAGTTACACAATTTATCACCCGATCATCCACACCTTACCTAGGAAATATCCATACAAAGTGTTCTTTTGTGTGGATGTTAATTATATGCGGAGGACGTAGTTGCTTGTGTTCATGAAAATGCACTTTCTACCGGAGATATATCCTTACAATTAAACTTATAACTGGGATAAATAAGGTGAATTTATCAGGTATTTCGCTGAATAGTCATGAGCGTTTCCATGACGTCATCAAGGAAAGGTGGAGACTTAGGAGAGTACACGATCTACCATTGCTTTAACTGCCTTCATCTGGTCGGCCAATTTACAAGCTGCAAATAATGAAGGAAAACAAGAAAAAACGACTTGGGGTAAGTCCATTGTAAGACTCACAACGTCATAGATCCACGATATGTTTTTTGTAAGGTTTTTTTTGCAAATGAATTAATGAATGATATTCTCTCTTTCTTATCTCATTTATTACATCATTTCCCATCTTAGTTAAGCCTGTTGAAGTGATGCATAAACAGTGTCACGTATAAAAACAAAAGAAAATTAGCCACACGTTGTTACGCTGGTCATTCAAAATAGGTTAATTTGAAGAATCAGTTCCTACTTCGCTTCGGCTGATTAAATTTGGCTAGGTATGCAGTAGCAATAGATTCAAACAATTCTTGATAAAAAAGTAAATAGAAACTTAGCAAGAATTAAAGTATAAGTCCTTATGAATCAACACTATAACATTAACATTGACATTGTTACCATGCAGTAATTAACGTGTGCTTGTTCTATATCTATTTCATTTAATACATATATGTACACACGTTTCTATAATATGTACACATCTTAACATCTGTAATCTGTGCATGAGTCCGTGTGTTCTTGATGTATTTTTTTAGGGTAACAAGTGATAAACAAACCTATCGTTTCTACCACTGTTAGTTAACAGAGAGAGATGTGACAGCAAAAAAATTGATATCGCTATTTTATAAAATTGAAAGAAAGAAAAAAAATATATTTTAATGCCTACCGTAGTCAATGCCAGTGTAACCCCACCTGCAATGGAAACACAAGAAGAAATCAACTTTATTCCGAGGAATAACAACAAAATGATTTTCATTCCACGTTTCATGACCTTAGCAACTCCACTAAATGTGAATTTTGTTTTAATCTGCCCACCGACTTGCCGGGAAGAGTTAATATATATATAGGCCTATATCGAAATGTCGATTATTGGGGGCGGTGCTTATACTGGTTGCGAATCTCGTGTTCCATTTGCCTTTTTTTCTTTTTTTGCCCTTTGCATTTGTCTTACTTAAAAGAGGACACTCTTTTTATTGCAGTGCGCGCTACAATATTGGCAATACTGGCGAAGTGAACGATACCTACATGACTGGACGTTGAAACTTAAAGTGTCATTATAGTCTCTGTACATTTGCAGTGTCAGAGGCTAGGTGCTTAGCCAACTTATTCAGAGCCTGTCACGGCGCTCACAAGCGCCCTCACTTTGTTTTGTACCAACATGACTATACTCCCTGGTGTGCTGTCCGCCCAAAAAATAACACCATGAACAACCGAAAAGTACTTCCTAATACTGCAAGCCCTCAACACGCACTACAGTACTGCGTATTTGCAGGCAAATGCAGTTCTATAGTTTAAGTTTATCCTTAGTTTATATAAGCTTACCAATCCCAACATCCATTGCCATTAGAAAGTGACGTAGTGGCCTGAGGGTAAATCACTATGATATTGTTCAACTCGGCAACTTCGTTGTAACCGGTATGCATAGCGTACTCGTTATCAAGGAAGGTCCTGAAATAACACAAACCACGAACTATATATTGACGTATGCAGAAACATATTAGGTGATGCATAACTGTATAAATTACTAAATGTTAATATTAAGGAAACACACACTTTCACAAGAAATTATACACACTGTCTTAATACAAACATGAAAGACAAAATCGTGAATCCAAATGAAATTGTTAAAAAAAAAATTGTTGAGAAATGTTCAATGATTTTATAAAAAGAAAAAAAAAATCTCTTGACACTGTGTCATAGTGGAAGCCATTATGTCACTATGACGTCACAGCTCCACTACTTCTGCCTATCTCTGCTTCATTTGTACATTCTCCGTATACGGAAATCCAGCACTGAGCACTGCATTTGAACTACACTGAGCATCAACATTTTTTGGATGCCTCAATAATGGAGATGGAAAATGAAAAAATATATTTTGTTATTCCTGACGGGAAGACTAACAGGGCAAGTACTTATATCCCACATTACCAAATATATATATTTATATTAAAAAGCTTGAATCAATATTTTGTTTCTACAATTGTTGTTAACAGCTAGCCTATGGGTTGTTTTACCTATGACGTAATCTTGTGAGGCAAACCCTTTCTCTCTCTAGGAAACACAGAATAAGATTTTGAACATTTAAATATCATCACCGGGATTTCCCTTATTCACAAGTGCAATTCAAAGTTGGCTGAATTATAAGTATTCTTGTAGTTTACTTATATTTACTTTACATATATTTGTTTAGAGATTATATCGTTTTCATCTTTTAACATTTGATAGATATTTTCATTAAAAAGTTATTCATTTAATCCTGTTTTTTGAGCTGTGGGGGAATACATTTTGAAAGTTTTCTTTTTTTGCGAATACCCAAAAATCAAGTAAAAATTGTTTGCGTAAAAATAAAATCACCAACTGCACTGGACACCCCACACAAGTTTTAGATTGGTGAGAGGTATAAGAGTGTTGTATGGTGTTGAAATTGACGAGTTAAATGGAAATACGTTGCTTTAAAATATAAAAATAGGGGCATGGGGTCGGGGGGGGGGGGGTTCCCTCCACACCGGTGTCGAGAGCCTTGCTGTGACCAGCGTTTCCATGCAAATAAAAGTTCATAGTATTTCTTAGCCTCACCTCCCTTGATTGCAACCATGAAGACTAACGTGTACTCGGCAATCTGATGGACAAGAATTGAAGATGGAAGAAAGAAAAAAAAGAGAGTTGGGCAAGTATATTACCCAACACTGGGTTCGTATGTATCCAACCAATATTTTAGCAAAGTTCTTCCTCCCCATCACCTTCCCCCCTCCACCATAGGGAACATTACGAAAGCTTCAAACTTAAGTAGCCAAACACTGATCAAGCAATCAAATTGTCTATACATTTGAATTGTTACTGTGCAAACATTTACCCGAATTTGGTTGGGTACATGAGTGTTAGGTAAAATATTTGTCTAAAAGTGTATGATTCGATTAAAAAAAAATAAAACCCTCTCGCGTCATGAGAAATGAAAAATCGGTTCTGCTCTAAAGATTACAGTACAAAATTGTTATCAAATTTGTAGGTCGGGAGGATTTGGTCTAGAATATGAGAAACAGCTTTGGCTCTTCCGTTCCATGGTGCTTTCACTCATGGTCTATTGTGCTCCTGTGTGGCTCTCTTCCTGTTTCAAGACTCAACTCAATTTGATTAACAGACTTTTCAGAAAGTATTATTCTATAGATGATCAGTACATTGAAGAAATTGTACTTCATTATGTAAGAGGGATTTTGACTGATCCTGACCATCCTCTCCATAAATATTACACCACTCCACGTAGGTTGTTATACCCTACTTCGTATGCGTACTGAACGCTTTAGACATTCTTTTTTACCGAGGAGTATTAAGCTTTTGAACTGTCATATAACTAGATGATATTTTATCATATTTTTGTATATATATATTATGCATATTTTTAAGCTGCGGAATCCATTTTATTATATCTTCATTTTATGATTGATATCAATAAATTTTACTTTACTTTTCTTTACTTTTTGGAACAGAAATAAAGACTCACCGCTAGTCGAGCTCATACAACCAGTGGGTACGTAAACGTAGCCGACATCATCCAAACTAGCAGTGCCAAAGGCAGGTTGATACTCGGTTTGGTCGAACTCGAGAAACTTTAAAAATAAAGAATAATCTTCCTCTATCTCTCAATAATAATGTTTCAACTATCAATATCAAAAACAATGTCATTTAATATCAGATATGGGTACACTCTGTAATTGCTTCGGGTAAAACAAAACGGATTTTCACAAAGTCGGTCACTTGTTGCGCGGGTGTATCATTTTACAGCTAATTTTATATCACGTGATAATAGCAAAATATACGGCTTGGAAAATAAATACTTGATAATCATGCATTATCAGAAAACGATTTATGGACGGGAGAGTGGGGGAGTGGGGTGGGGAGTGGGGGGGGGGGGGGTTGGGCTTTCACCAAGAAAAATAACTTAACGAGAGAATACAATACATGTTAATAAAACGAATAAGTGCAACAACACACAAAATGAGTGTCTTTTCGGAAACATTCAATCGACCCCTCCCCCTCCCCAACCTGCCGCTTCCCCGTCTATCCCTTAAACCTTCTCAAATTAATAAATTCGAATAATTTAATTAAAGGCAACCTTAGATGAAGAGAACAATGAAGATAACTTACGTCACCTCCAGCGATCATTGATGAATATGGTTTCTGGAATATTAATCAATTTAAATTAAAATCAATATAAATTTAGGGCAATTGCAGATAAGAAAGAGTAAACAACAGCATTAGTTGTTACTTGTAACACAATGTATGACGTCATGCAACTAATGAGGAAACAATGATTTTTCTTGAGTAGAGGTAGTTACTTTATTTGTTACATATTTATTCTGTATCTTACTATTCAAACCGAAAGTCAATTATTATGCTATAGGCATATTCAATACATTCATAGCACTATAGATGTATAGGTATTTGTAGCCTACTTTGCCTATAGGAATCTGGACACACCGGTAGGGACGAACTTGCATGTATGTATGTATATGTGATCTTCCCGCAAGCAGGAACTCGCGAAAGAAGTCATGGAGGCTTATAAACTCGCAAGCTGACCGAAGCCAATCTCTCGGCACACATCCATTTAACGTCCATGTCGGGAAGTTGTTATTGAACAACACCCTTGCCAGACGACACACCTTGTTGTCGGCGGGAATCGAAGCGGGGATCTCATGACTGGGAGACGACGGCGTTAACCACTAGGCTATACACTCCGCCTTAGTGGGTTACACTTCGACATAATCTGCTCCAATTGCATTATTTTAATCCAACCTGCAGTTTTTAATTTGAAACAAGCTGCCCTTTGTCGACGAAACTTGCAGCTTTTGTGTCCGAGAGAAAATCGGGGCCTTTTTGTACCTCAACCTGGCTGCGCCTTCGACTGCTCGGACCCAATGGCGATACGATGTCAAGCCGATAAATCGGTTAGATAATCCGCCCCTATGCACGAGGTAATTAAGAGACCTGTCTCTACATGGACAATCAGTTGTGACTTACGATTAGCCCAGGGCCGTAGATATGATCCAGAATTTCGTAAGCCTGGTTATAATCACAGTTACTGATGTAAGGTGCCTTAGAAGCTACCGTACACTCGTTGCCATAGTTATCAGTGATCTTAGCACGAAGTAGAAAAGAGAAAGAAGAGAGAATATCAAAAACAAAAATACAATATTGTACAAAGAATTGAGAGAAAATAGAAAACAATATAGTCAGAGAGAAATATAAATGACAAGGAAAATACAATAAAATGAGAGAAATTGGTGCCACTAAGCGTGATTCGTGGAACTAAATTAATCCTTTCACCATGCAATTCGTATGTGTTAAACAAGCAGGTTCAACTCTACAAGACAACTTTGTGGCGCGATGGGAGAAGGGGACGGGGGAGGGAGTAGGCGGAAAGCTGGTATTTGATTCTCTCAGAGAGGTGGGTAGGGGCTATATCATTCTACTGTGCATGTGTACGAGTGGGGCGGCGGGGCGGGGGGGGGGGTTCAGTGGGTGTGATATAGAGGGATGGTTAGGTGGGGAGTAATCCTTTTTACTGTGTAGTCGTTGAGAGGAGCGAGAGGGGATGGGGTGGTATCAGGATTGATAATACATCTAGGCCAGACATCTCTGTCACTGGTTATGTTTTTGCATTGATGTTACTAGCCTATAACAAGAGCATCTACTGGAGACTGGCCATTCCCAGTGTCCCTTTTGCTTGGTCACAGTTACATTCCAGTAATCCTCACAATAGTATACTTACAAAGGCATGCCCAGAAGGCATTGAGGATATCATTTTGATGCCCGACGAATCCACAAAGGCATTGTAGTAAGTATTTAGATGGTCCATAACACCTGGATGAAAGTAAATCAGTTTATTAGCTGTATTATTATATGAAGAACGTTTACCCATTGGCATATAAAGATAACATTATGGATGGTATAGCAACACATATTAGAAATACCTAGTATAGGATATTAGGACGACCAGGGAGCTGTTAGACTGGATGGGACAATCATTGGAGAAATATTCAAAATGGCGACGCACAGTTTTGAAAGTGAATCGATATTTTAAGAAAAGAAAGGAAAAAGATAAGCATATATTGCAAACGAAAGGAGAACCGTGAGGGGTGGGTTTAGGGGGTGGATTGGGGTGGGGGAATCATTCGAAAAGGGCGGGACGTGGAGGGTTTAGTTTGGATGGGGAGGTTGGTGTAACTAATGAAGGGGGGAAAGGTGGAAGGCGGAGGATGGCAGAAGTAAAATTGGAAGTCTAGGGTGGGGGTGATACCTGGAACCACCGTGCCATCATTGGTCCCAGTATAAAGGTAGACCTTATCCT
>JAIPMN010010895.1:0-10328 GCA_020650975.1 Apostichopus californicus
TCGTTTGATCAGATGCATTTTTAGGGGCCCTTTTGGGGCGTCTGGCGGGCCCTTTGCAGCAGAAAATTTGTCTGGCATGGGCCATTCAGTACTATGTGGCATTCATGCAGTAAGTTGACATTGGTTTCAAGTGGTACCTCGTTCGTTTGATCAGATGCATTTTTGGGCCCCCTTTAACTGGCCCCAGGGGCCACATGCAGCAGAGGAACCACGGCAGACATCCACTTTTGGATATACTGGGTTTTTCCACAAATGTTCCAATACTCAGATATTGGTACCTCGTTCGTTTGATCAAAGTGCACTGGGCTACCGGGCTAATTCTCCAAATTGTTCGGGGACTTTGAGGCGGCTTAAAACAAGACAGCTGAATAACTGAAAGATGGAATGATATCTTACGAAACAGGAAAATACTTGCCTCAATATGGGTATGTGGGACTAAGTAATTTGGCGGCCTTATTCATATATATTATTTAATATTTTGGGCAATATGGATGACTTATGCAATGCAAAGTTAGTGTTTTCAGAATCACAAAATATGGTGGGAATTTATTTCCAAACCACGAATCGATAAATAGCGTTTGTAACCGATGAGCCTCGAAACCTTTTTTCTTCCAGTGTGGTGGGCTGTATAGCTCTGGAGTATATGTTAATCCATTTTAATAGTAAGGGTATAGCCTAAGGCTAAACAAATATACACAGTACAAAAGTGTTTATATGGCATAACACTAGCAAACATTATCAATGTTTTATTTTAATTTTTTATTTCTCTCGTCAGAAATTCCATGCAAGTCGGATTTGCATAAGAAAGGAAACAACACGGCATCATTAGTGGTGGGTCTATTGTTAGCAGCTTTCATATTGATCGTTATAATTGGGTACGCTGTAGGGAGAAAGATGGGCTACATTACAGAGAGATCAGATTACAGTACAATGGAATAATGAGAATTGGTATGGATCCCAGATATAAATCATTGAAACCAGGTGCAATTGTCCTTTAATTACCGAAGTGCAAACAATCCACAATTGTTTACAACATGTTTTATGGGTAGAACGAGTAGTAGTGCGTGATTGGGGTTCGGGGGGGGGGGAGGGGGGAGTTGGTAGTGATGGATTTCTTCGAAAGTTGGTAGAGTATATATTTAATTTACTAGGACTTACAAATAAAATTATTCTTTACCGTAGTACAGATCAAGACTGGATTGCTTTCATGCTATCGTTCTTAAGATTTTGTTCGATATAGTGGAAGGGATAAGATTTCATTTTCAAAATCATATTGACCAACTTTTTGTCAAGATATTACTTGGTTGTCAAAGACATCTAGATATAATGAAGCCGTCATCTTTCGACCTAATTACAGTCCATCCTACCTGAATTAGTAAGAGACAATACAGATTAGAACTGTATTTGCCTACAAATACGCAGTATTGTAGTGCACGTGAAGTTCTTGCAGTATTAGGAAGAACTTTTCGGTTGTTCATGGTGTTATTTTTTTTGGACAGACAGCACATCAGGGAGTATAGTCATGTAGGTACCTACAAAGTGAGGGGGCATGTGAGCGCCGTGACAGGCTCAGAATAAGTTGGCTACGCAGCTAGCCTCTGAAACTACAAATGTACAGAGATTGTATGAAATTTTCGTTTGACGTTTCAACGTCTAGTCATGTAACGCCAATATTGTAGCGCGCATGCGCACTACAGTACCTATTAAATTGCAGAGATCAGATCGTGGTAAAAGTTATATCAAATAATTATGTAACTAAAAAGGGTTTTCTGAAGAACGATGGAGCAACGCATCGTTTTAACATTGAATTTTAGACGGTCCATTGTACACTACACATTTAGTATACGATTTGCTTTAGATTTATGTTGTTGTCGATACGTTAGTACAGTGAAGAAATGTCAGAACTTTCTTATTATTATTATTATTTCGGGGGATTATGTATATCATTTGCTGTAACTGAATTTTATTTATATTAAAAACAATTTATTAATCCACACATGCATGGCTCAGTTCTGTACGCTAAATACTGTCCTCCGTGATTCGAAACTGTGTGAATTAGGAAGACACGTAGCTAGAGAAGTGGTGGGGTGGGGGTGGGGGGGGTGGCGGTGGAGGGTAAAGAAAAGCACGTTACGATACTATGTATAACTGGACGCGATAGGATAAACTGGTTTTAGAAGCGAGTGAGTTGCTAAAATGGGTATCTTGAATGTTTGGGTATTCACATTGGGCAAATAGGACAAATTCGGGTTAAGCTTCTATTTGTGGGAATTTTCTTAAGGTCATATTACTTATGTTATCTACCTCTGCAAATTAGAAAACATTAATGGAAATATTAACAAACAATAATCTTACATAATACAGATAACCCCAATATATTTTTCATACCACTGGTCTATGCAAAAGTTGAATGCAAGAAATAAGTTGAAAAGATTAATACAATTGAATTAAATTTGTGAGTGTACTTTTGAAAACTTAATATCTCAAACTTCTTTTCATAAATAAGACTCCAATTTTGTTTATTGAGTTATTTATTATAAGTAACTTTAAATGATGAAATCATTCTGCCACGTATCAATGGACATTTGGGAATCACAGGCATGAATCAACAATCATCATTCAAGAATCATGAGACACTTAATCCATAAGCTATGCTGTAGCAAGTTTAAAAAGTTGCTTTGGGAACTATATAATAAAATGGACAAAATCATAAATTTATGCTGACAAACTATTCACAAAAATCCTTCTAGAAACTTTGCTTATTTAACAGAAATGTGACCTCTTCGGTTTTGGAAATAACAATTTAACTTGACCGTACGTTTCAAACAAGGGATTATAATATATATATATATATATATATATTTATCGCAAACATGTTGTGAGTTATAGTAAGTAGCCTATCTCTAAGTAAATAATTATTTCTCAATTGTAGCATTTAGTTTAATCTAGTCAGAAATGGGGAAAACACATTTCATAAATTATCACAATGTCTTCTGAAGTGGAAATGTTTGTGGGAAAAAAAACACGTCATACTTTGCTTCCAAATGTTTACTCATTATGATGTCATGGGAAGGAGCACGCAATATTATAATGTTGCACTTATTTTCATAAAATGATTTTTCTTAAATCACAAAGACAATCATATTTCATTTCGGATATTGTTTGTTTTTTGTTTTTCCCCTTTGTGGGAGGAAATAAGACAACGATAACCTGACAAGGGACGCTCTGGTGTTATTTCTGAAGTGCCCCCTCTTTTCATGCGTCGGAGGGGGAATCAATGTTGCTCCACGATGAGTGTGTTTCGTTACAACCTAAATACACCAAAAATACAGCCAGTGTTTTTGTTTACAACTTTAATAGTAATACATTTTGGGTTGTTCTCTAGAGGAAGTGTTACTGTTGGCTATAATTATTCTACGTAAGATACGACATATCTTGTATAAATATATATAAATCTTCCAACAAATGAAGTTATTAAATATTGAATTAGTCTATGAATGCTTTCACCAGCTTTCGCCAGAGTTTATATCAATGAATTAGTAGGAGGGAGACTTATTGTGGAAACAGTCAAAGTTATATTTAAGTTAGGGTTGATATCTAGTGTCACTATTCGCCGTTAGTAAATGAATATAGTCCATTAAAAAGATGTATCTATTTCGTCATTTAGTATTTTCCAAAATTATGCTATAGAAAGCCATGTATTGGTCAGTCATTTTTAACTTCCTTAAAAGCATTTAAAGTTATTTAATTAATCAGACAAATATCGAATAGTAATTAATATTAAAAACAGTGGATGGTAACTAACTAATAGTTAAGAGCGTTCATTAGTAGATTTAATTTATTTGTTTGTCTGTTGTTGTTGTTGTTTTTGTCACTCTAGGATGCCTCGACGAGGCATTACGGTCACACGAATGAACACAACCTAAGAAATAAAACACTTTTAAGTTTAACTATAGTTACATGTAGATCAGTAGTTGACTAAAAGCCAGTCAGTAGAATCAATTAACAGATTTATTTAGGTAAGGTTATGTTTAGTTTAGCTTACACGTTCAACCTTTAGTGCAATAATCACGCTTGTTTCCTTTCCAAATAGAAAAATATATGTAACGTTTGCCATTTTCAAAACTTAACAAGATAATTAAATATCATATATTATCATTTGATTCACGTTAGGCATCCTATGGCGTTACCAATATGGGGATGGGTAGGGGCAGGTACCACGGGGCAGGTACCACGGACGAGGTACCACGGGCCAGGTACCACGGGGCAGGTACGGGTAGGGGCAGGTACCACGGGGCAGGCACGGGTATATGTACGGGTAGGGGCAGGTAGGTTGCCAAATCACACATATAATGGTGCATGGGCTTTAACAGAACAAAAAACTCCAAAGGCAGCTGAATAGTCAGACGAAATCTTTAACGCAAGGGAGGAGGGGGAGGTGTGGGGGCCAGGGGAGAGAGCAGAGGGGTGGATTATTTCTAGTACGCCCGGCCGCCCCCATCTCGGTAACGCCATTAGTGGATACAATGTTAATGGAATTATATTCGTTGTTATTTATGTTGAAGAAATTGAGTTTGATAATAAATCAACGTAATACATATATGACGCGTAAGATTTTCATTTTACAATGCCATCATGACGTCATCAGCGGTGATATTATACAGTAAAGAATATTGGTACTAGACAAATGACCTTTGAAAAGTAAATTCATACTTAATATGATCACACGATGAGTCATATTTCATTCCTTAAAAAATACACATAAAGTCTTGCGGGTGTGGGGAAGGTGGGGGGGGGGTGGGGGGGGGGCATGCCTCTATCAACAATTTTTAGAGCGATGATCATTACGTTTTTTCTCTTTCATTTGTATATTGACCTCGGCCTTCGCGTACGGCGTAGGGCGTATGGCATAAGGCGTATGGCGTAAGGCGTAATTCTTCACCCCTCCCTCGGGCATATTACACTGAATCAGTTTGAGCCCCAAAAAATCAGCATTTTCCTCTTCCCTATCCACTGTTCGAGTCCTTTCTTGCACCTTCTACACACTCCATAGTGGCCCAGCTAACACCTCAATCGAAATTAAGCCCAAGTAAAAGGGTTGAAAGGAAGATTTGAGTGCATTTTCCGAAAACGTTGCATTAAATAATGAAGACATTTTCAGTTTAATAAAAGAAGAAAAGAAGCCCCAAGGCCGATATTTAGCTTGTCACTTTATGTCAGTCGGAAAAGTTATTACATTTTCCCCCTGTTAATCTTTGTAGGAGAAACGTGCAATGAAGAGACGGAATACCGATAAAAATGTAATTATTTAGAGCTAATTTCTTTTAACAACTTAAATACCAAAATTTATTCCCGCAGCTTCAATAATATATAATAAAAAAATAAAATTTAGCATATTGTGCCGCTCGCTTTACAGCGACGTCTGAAGTTTATCAAGTAGATCATTTCCGCACAGTTGATACCGTAGCTTAAAACTATAACTGTGGCTTAAAATTTACGCTAATTCCGTAATGGAAATTTATGCTAATCTCACTTGAGATTACTGTTTTCGCCGCTGGTTAACGTTCCCGTATATTTAAAGAGGCAATAGTCAGCTACATGTATATTTTTCAGGGAGTTTTACTCATAAAAATTCATTGGCTAAGAAGAAAATTATCACAATTGAGCAAGCTTTCCGCTCCTGTCACTACCCCCCCCCCCTAAGATCATTATTTCTCTATATTTTCAAACCACATCCACCTCAATGTCTGGAAATTATTCAAGATGTAAGAACCCTAGGAAATGAACCATTGAACTCTTGAACCATTCAAACATTGAGCAGTCATGTAAGCTGTAACAGGGGCAAGCTTCAACCTTGAGGCCAATGATGGTGATGATATTTGTAGGACATGCTGCAAAATGTGGATTATTCATTGAATGTATGTCTTAATGAGATCAAACGAACCTTACATTAGATATATAGGACCTACGTATCACCAACAACTGAACCCACCCAATCATATACCCACCTCCTCTCCAAACAAAGAAAAGAAGAAAAGATGAAATAAAAAAACCGATACAAAGAAACAAATCATCTTATGTCATGACGTCACAGCTGCCATTTGTCCAATGCTTGATTTCTTCAAGACGCGATTACTTCAAGTTTAACGTTTTGCTTTTCTGTTCACATCGAAAATATTGCTGAGTTACTCATATCAAAGACTGTCTATATTTAACTTGATGTTGAAAACTATTAGATAAAGAAAATCGTTACAGGTATGATAAGTACATGAATGACATCATCACATGACGCTAAAAGTTTTCCAAGAGTACATTAATCAATACTGTGACAATGCATTGTGACTAACCACAGTAGAAACGAGTTGAAACGATGTATGCAACCTTAAAAGTTGAGACGATCCCTAACTTATGTTGTTATAGAGCCGGAGTACGCCTTTCAATACGGTCATGTAGCCAGTAGCAAGCCTTTTAATGTTATTACATCAACCAGACATAGTGCAATATAGTAGCCTATGTGTGGTAATGTTGCGGCCCCGGATTGAACTTATTTCACTTTGTCGATTTAATCGTTTGAATTCACAAATCTATAAATTTGCAACTCATTCAGAAAAAAAAATACACTGTTAATTTGTCTCTAGAATTCATACCATACATTTAAATCTTTCAGTTCTGTGGTAGTGTATTTCTCACGTGATTAGCACTGGAAACTTCAGAAGTTCAGAAGATCCCTCTATTGTTTCTTATAATGAGAATAATTTCAAGGCAATGAAAATACTTACCTGCCTTTAAATCTAACTTCATCCATCGAACAATAAAGTAGTATAATAAAGCAGATTGGACATGTCAATTCTATTTATCCATCTAATATTTAACAAGTTTTGAACAACTTTGAGTTGAAATGTTACAAGCTTGTAGACTGTATGGTTATTGTCATCGAAACCTTGTGTTGAAGTTTTGTAATTTATATAACTGTCTTTCATAGTAGTACGATACAATACATAAGAGAGCAGATTTTCAAACTACGTCCACAAAACAGAAAGGGTTTTGAAGAGTTCATGCAAAATATGTACATAGTTTACATAATTTATTTTTCATATATTAATTTATAATTCATGTTTGCAAAAAAATATCATTGAAAAGCACATGGTTTCCAATTTCCTATTTTATTCCTTTATTAGAATAAAACCAGCAACCTATATGGAAGCGCAATATAGTCCTACTCAATATAAACTACATTGCCCAGCTCGTTAACGTCTGCCTCAGCTTTGCCATTGATTATTTCTGCCTTGTCATCTTATATTCGGTGGTTTTATTCTTCATTATACCTGTAACTTACTATACGCTCTCTTACAGCGAAGAAATAAATTCGTGTTATCGATTTATCTCAACCCATTCGCTATTACAAAGTCAGTCAACAGACAAAAAAATGCTATATCCTTTCAAACCAAATATTTCTATATGTGGGTTCCCTGTACAATATCTTTATTGTTTATTAAATCTCTCGCACAGTCCAATCAATAAACGATTGTTTAAAATGAAGGGTAAAAAACATCCAGAATGAAACGAAGCCCGTTCTGTGCGTTTGCAATGATTAAGTAAAACAGCAAAAAGAAGCAATATGTAATTTTCACTTAGCAACGGCACATATAGTAATATTGATAAAAAAAAATACAGTCATCCGCAGTGAGTGCACATAAAAGAGAATAGCTTAGGTAAGCTTTGATATACTAACACACAAACAATATCAACCTTCGCGTATACATAAGGTAGCCTATATACAGATGCAATTTTACTTATTGCAATAACGTTGTACAGTGTTTTATTACAATACTGTGTGATCTATGCAGTAAATGAAATAAGTCGGAAGGCGAAATGAGTTGGTATCAGGCCTGCTTTAAAATTAAACAACAGATTACTTATTATTGCAAATGGTGTTATCGAATCGAAGTTACTTAGCAACGGTCTTCTTTATATTATTGCCTTTTAGTTATTGCTTTGTGCGTGTAGGCCTACAAGTGTATGGAAAGCTAATGGATTACAGTATGTATATATAATTCAAAGCGTAGCGTTGTTTTATAAAATAGTCAATATTCTGTTGTTAAATGTCTATAAAGAGTACACAATAAGATACAATAAACGGCCATTGCAAAACCTTTTTATATATTTTTCTCTCTCTATATACATATACATGAGAAGCAAGAAGCAATATTTAACAGCATAGGGCCTGTATCATTCCATACGTAATATGATATTTTGCTATGGTCCTATTACTTGCTGCGGGATTCTACACTAGCAGAGAATTTCCTCGGAAGTTTTTCACTAGTTTAGAATATCCCCTCTCCCCCCTCCCCCTCCCCCTATATAAATTATACAGTCAGAAATTCTTATCTATTTCATCGGTTCCCTGATTAATCTGTGCCATCTTTAAAACTGTAGAAAGCAATGAAACCATTTGGCATGTAATTAAAAATTCATAGTCCAAGCTTTCAATGCTCCTCACAGATGTAAATGTTCATATATTACTTCAGGCGTAATTTGTTGATATAGGCCGACAGTTATGAAGAAAACTTTGAGTGCCGTTAATGTCTGTCTAGATATTTATATTTTCAAGATATTCATCTTGAAATATACTCATATCTGTAAAACTACGTAAAAGGCAAAATGGACGATGACGATCGCTCTTATCATTTTTTTAATCATTTTATTCTATTTTATTTATTTATTTATTTTTTAATAAATATTATATTAGTATATAACTCGATAAACCATTTTATTCTTAATGCTTAATTAAAGAAAAAGACACTCAATAAAAGACGTTCAATAATCCCCATGTGACAAATTGTAGAGCATTGTAAACATGCTATTTGAGGTTATGAATGTCTAATATTTTTCTATTGTTTTCTGTGTTGCGCCTGAAGAACTGACATGTAACTATAAGTGCTAGGCTAAGAAGTCCAGCCACTTTCATCGATTAGTCACGTATGGATGTGTACGTTCAATTATGTTTTAATTTATGGTTCTGCTCAGGCAACGTGTGCTACAGTTTCATGTTTCAAAACCCTTTATCGGCAGTCAACCCCCCCCCCGCTTCCCCCTCCAGTTGATATCCAAGCCTCCCAATTTTCTGTTCTAGTCCAACCTTCCACAGCCCCTCCGTCCACAATCCCCCAAAGATGGTTAAATGAATGAAGAATATCTACATGATCCTAACTTTCATTTCCATGTCAGTTAAAAGAGTGATAAACAATATAGTATTTAAAAAAAGTGACCTTTTACGTATTGCTTTGTCGTTTTTAAAAGAGGATTGCTTTGTCACTGGTTTTTCTACATAGTAAACTACGAAGTTCAAACTAATATGTTTGAATGCTTGTTGGAATAACATAACTTGAGTCTGCAAAGAAGCTACGAATTGTCCCTAAAAATGTATTCCAACAACTAGACATCCGAAATTGTGTTTAGAGCATGAAAGAGATAATTCGACAAAATTCGACAAAATTTGACAAGACTTGAATCTCATACGGGGAATCAAGATAAATTATGACAAGCGTTGCTACGTCATCAATGCATTGTTGTAATCGATTTATGTGACGTCAGTCAAGTTTGTGAAGACAACAACAAAAGATGGATAAATACGTCACGAGTTAACAACTAGCATGTGTACGTTATAAACACAATGCCTCGTGTCTCAATGCTTCCTGGTGGTTGGTGATAACGTAAAGGAATATCGATGTAGTTCAGAAAAGCCCAAAAAAAGGAGGGTCAAGCGGAGAAGAAAATATCAAAATAGTAACGCAGGTTTCAATACGTAACTGTTTGTTTTGTTTTGTTTTTCACTTCGTGGAAACTGTTTCATAATGAAATGTCATTTGCGTTCGTTAAACAACTGAAGCCGGCGAGTGGAGGAGGGGATGGGATTGCATTTATGTTTTCGTTATAAAGAGGATATTCAAATTTTTAAGAATAACTTGTGTAAAGACTTTCAAAGTTTTCACCCACATGAATGCCAAGGGTATCCTTGAAATTAGTTTGACATATCTATAGTTTAAGGTTGATTTGCAGTATAGGCTTAAGGGCCGGTCACACTACAGCGATATCGGATCGGAAACTGATCCGATATAAAATCGCTCCTATAAATCGGATCGGGGAACAGGTCACACTACAGCGATATTTAAACGGAGTGCGTATTCTAAGTAGCAACCTGTATGCGCGCGTATGTCTCAACTTCAATGCAACTCAGTTAATTAAGTGAGAAACATGGCAGACAACGAATTAGACGAAGATATGCTCCTCTATAAATTATGGAAGAGGAACCGTGAGAGATGTCCCCG
>JAIPMN010010896.1:0-10205 GCA_020650975.1 Apostichopus californicus
ATGTTTTGACATCAACGATGCATCGGGAAATAGTATTTAATGTGTCCTCCATATCACCATCAACGCGTGGATTGAATGAAGCGTAGAGCTGACAGTCATCGGCATACATATGGTACTTGATGTTATGGTTGGACACTAGTTCCCCTATAGGACTTGAATACGCAGAAAATAGGAGCGGTCCTAACACCGATCCTTGAGGGACACCATATCTCGTGATGGTTGGATCAGACATGGTTCCGTTAATGCTGATCCGTGAGGACCAACCATTCAAGTAGGCGGTGAACCACTGGAGAATCATTCCTGAGACAGCGTATCTGTTGTTAAGACGATTTATCAATATTGTATGGTCCACAGTATCAAACGCTGAGCTCATGTCGAGTAGCACCACGGCACATATGAATGAGTATGTGTCAGATTTCAAATGCCATCATTTTGCCTGTTGTCATAAGACAGATCGCCCTCTAATTAAAATGTTCTAGGCTTAAGACACTGCACATGTTTGCGTCATAATGATCCAAGCGCCTTCTATTTCCAAAATCTTTAGAAATTATGGCGACGGATTATTGTTTATAACCGATAATAGCTTTCGAAGATGGGATAGGAATTTTCATGATACCGTTTTTTCCAAGATATTGCTGTCAGTTGTAAAACCCTATTTAAGATCACACTACATCGAGGTACCTCATTGTTCACATCGTTCCTCAACGTTGTTTTCTACGTTGTTCTCAAATCTTTGGACTTTTTTGCTGCTTCAACCATCTGAAAAGTTTCGACTTAGCCAATTTTTACTGTTTTTTCATATGAAAAGTTCGGACTTGGTTAAATTTGTTGCTGTTTGCACCATTTGAAAAATTTGGACTTAGTTACTTTTGTTACAGATTTGTTGATCTGAAATTTTTCAATTTTGACATCATGACTTCTCCATTGCAACTTCGACACCTCATACTGATGACTCTGTGCGTCAATGACTGAAGCGACTGCGTCATCAACACGCAGTGCCTTAAGAGGTGGATGTCACTAAAAAGGCCAACTTTACAAACAAAAAGAGAGGATAAAATACAACCATTGGCCGTGTCCGATAAGGCAGTTACCTCCACCGACTTTATCGCCATTACAAGAGTTACACGACACAGCAGGTTGCGTGACATGTGAGTAAACCTATATGTTTCATCTCGAAGGCAGTAAGCACGTGCAATTACATAAATTTGATTGCAATTGAGTCAATTCTTCTTCTCTATTTCTTCCTTTTATTTCAAGTTTATTTTTCTTCATGCATTACATATAAGTTAATTTTACAATAAATTTCGTATAATTAATTAATAAATATTCTCAAAATATATATACATATGCCTATATACATAAAAAGTTCTCTCTTATTTACATCTTAAGACTCTTTCCATACCCTCCAATTTCCCACCCTCCCACATATTCACCCCAACTCCCCCTATCCCCCCCCCCCACTTACGACATCACGTCTTAGAAATCATATCCATAAGGTACGGTTCTGAATTCATCTAAAATGATTCCTTTGTCGAAAACGACTAAGTAATCTTTTCTCATTGTCTTATTGACAATCTTCCTCCTTTTGACACCCGGGTGATTTTATTCGATCAGTGACCGTGACGACCACAGGGGCTTGCTTCTCATTCACACACTGCACCAATTTGAAAGTTTATAATTCATTTTTGGAGTGTTTCTATATAATTTTAAGTGATTTCGCGAATCTTGGGCACGGATTTACCACTATCTAACGCATAGACGTAATTTTTGGCCCACCCATTCAAAAGGAAGCAATGAACTGTCCGTCCTTTGGATTGATTTTATTCGTCAAGTTCCCGAGGTAACACCAGTGGGCGGTTCCCATTCCCTGGCTTCGAAACATTGAGTACATCGTATAAAGGCAATCTAGCATGACAAGTTGTGAAATCCCCAATAACGATATTCACCCAGGCTGTCTTTATAGCAAACTTCTAATATTTCTTCGTTAATCAAACGTAAATTTCTTACTTAAGTTCGATCAGTGTCCTTTGGTAATTCGTAAAATTTGTGTCACTTCGGTCACCACTTTGGTTTTTCCAAATATAACCGCTGACTAAATTTCCCCAAAGCTATTCAACATTAATTTAAATTGCTTTGAGCCGGGACTCTAGCTAAATTTGTTTGAATCTTATTCAACGCCCTCGTTTTCAATCGTCTGCAGTGACGCACCAGGAAGGCCAACCTGATGCCTCCTGTTTGACTTTCAAAAACGTATTGCTGTACTCAGTGAATAAATCCCTCGTTTTCTTTCTGTTGGGACACACCCGAGAGGGAAGGGGATGAGATGGATAAGTCCGTCGGTAAAGATCGGTGACAACAAATATGGCGACATTCAAGATCAGGGTTACCGTCTTCGGTTTATTCATAAAGGGAAGAAAAACAGCTTCTGAAATGTGTAAAATAGATGTACATAAGAATAGGAAAAGATACAATAATATAACATGATATTAATACTTGCCATAAAATACTCAATCTGATAAAGCCTTCTACTGGACTATCATAAATAATCAATTTAAGAAACATCAATAACATCAATATAAACACAGTTGAAATATGAATACCTGAAACATGAATATTGTCAAATAGTAATATCAACAAGAACACCACAATTAACCTTCTCATGTTATGACTGAAAGTATCTTTAACATGAATGATAACACTATAGATGGTAATATGTCAAAACATAAATCCTAATTACGTATACCATCTTGTGCTTCATGGGACACCCTTTGTACCATTTTACCAGTTCTGTATGAACTATAAAGTTGTATATGACAATAGCCTCGAGTTTAACTATTACTGAGGAACATTACCTCTTCATATCAACAGTATAATAAGGCTTTAATGACCATAATATAAAGTTTCAGATTAATGAATGATAACATGTAATCATGGAAATCACTCCACGCTGTGTTCGAATCATTTTCATTCGACACCAGGTAATAATTAGTAGACACTATTTCGGATCTTGATTCTTAACCACTTACAATACATGACCACCAATGTACTCACCACCCCAACGAGATAATTTGAGTATCGGATCCACAGTATCGGATGACAGCGGCCAAGTATTGAATGTTCGAGTACACAGAACCTATGCCAAAGGTACCAATCCACCGGCAATTCACCAGGAGAGAAAGTTTACATAGATTAGACATTATAACCACACAATTACACTTAAAAGTATAAGTATGAACTAATGTAAAGTACATGTCAGAATAAATCAAACTGGGAACAAAATTTACAAGCAGTTAACTCTTAACTCCGTTATATCTCTACTTGTTTCATCATACTGTATAATCCATATATGGAACCATGTGGTCGGTATATAAAACGTAACAAATCCTTTATTCTCTATAAACAATATGATTATGACAACCATACATTGAACATCAACCCATTTAACATGTCTCATGCTTTTCCTAATACACCTAACTTAATATCTTACACTCGGCACCGACTATTTTAGGTTACGACAATAATTCATAAGTGATAATGTTATGAAGTAATGAAATCATTTACGTAATGACAGTTAACGCTAAAATTCGTGGATTAGGTAACCTTACACTAATACAACACAGATTGTTATACACGGCTGTAACGTTAACAACGATATTTAATTAATGCTTTGAAATGCTACTTAATTCTAACTGTAAATCATTAATATGTGGTTATAACTCATAAGGAATCATAATTAACACTCACCAATCATCTTATCTTCAATATATCATTCGTTATTTCGCTAAACGCAATACTTTATCTTCGACTTCTGTTCATGATATCCTCTGCTAACGAATAATGGCTGGGATGCACCACGCTAGCGTGCCTTCCATACAGCGCAGTGATACAACTCACATTACTACGTGAAACTAAAGACTTAAAATATTTAAAGGTATTGAAGACTCGCCCCAAACCGCGTGCCGCGCGCGATATTTTTTTTCGTAGTACAGCGAGGGGAAAGTCATGAATTATTCATACATTTTAATAAATATTCAGATTACTTGTTTCTCAGCCACGTAAAGCAATAGCGAACAACTAAACGTTATGTGGGCTACTACTTGTACATGGTGTGTAATAAAGTTCGTATTTTGTATGGTGTGACGATATGATTGGTAAGTACTGTGTGTAATTAGTAAAAATGTTGTATGGTGAAGCGAGTATCGACGAGTCAGCCAAGGCACTGACATTCTCGTAGGTATCTTCATTTGAACAGAAACACGAGGTTACGGTCATGTTTTTCCTATAAAAATACGTTCAAAATAATCGCATGTACAACGTACGTAGGTGATGGAAACAACTTTCTGCCAATGATTCAGTGTACGTGATCACGAGCTTGCGCAAAGTTGTACAACAGCGCTGTTCGCTGTTACAAGTGAAAAATTCATTTCTGCTCAACAGGAAATTTCTGTTAGATCATGAATAATTCATGACTTTCCCCTCGCTGTACTACGAAAAAAAATATTGCGTGCCGCGCTCTGAAAAATTTAACTCTGCGTTGCTTGCAAATGACGTTTTCTTCTTGTCGCTACAAAATGCAGACAGTAATGAAACGTGATACATGTCTAATTACCGACAGTAGCAAGCTGTGTGTGTATTTTCAAGGATCGATGGTGGTGACTAACAATTCCGTTACACCTCATTCGAAACTAGGTCAAATTACCGGCATGAGACGTTTCTTTGTGCCCGAGTCTTCACACCCTTTCATGTATATAAACACTTTAACCATAATTACGTGTATGTATACCTAACGTAACTATTAACACTTGAGCGGACTTCGTATTAACCAAAAGAATAAGGAATCTCAGTAATTATTTACAATAAAGTAACTACATTAACTTCGGTACAATACTATTATAAAGAGTGAAGAGGGTGTCCAGCAATTATTGGTCAATAGTGAACCCCCTGAGGATGTAGAAGTAGTACCAAGCTCTGTATATTCACAATTTCAGCTCACCTCATATCCTTATCATATTGGCCCTGTTTTCGAAAATTGTGTAGCCTTTTTCAACCGCTTTTTCAACTTCAAGCGTAACTCCGTCTACCAGCGCTGGTTATTTTCTGACAAGTATGTCCAGTTGTTAATTAGTCTACCTTTTACTATACAGATGCCTTGACGGACTGTGCGACATCAGAAGAAAAAAAATCTGTTATTTTATTTACTTAATTTAATTCCTTTTATATATTGAATGCTTCATTTTTTAAAATTTATTGTATTTTTATTTGTACTTATTTAAATACTCTTAATTTCATTCAAATATCTCTCTTTTTCGTTTTTGATTTACTTATCGAGACGACGCTGGAGTAAAAAAATATAAACAAAGAAAATCAGTCTCGTGAAAAAATTAAGACTTCGGCATGTCATGTTTGGGGTTCAAGATTTCTTGAACGTATCAGCATACCCATGCATAGCCAATGCGAGGATTGTTGTGTACACTGGATAGACAGTTATGCATTCGTTGGGACTTCACGCACGCATGTGTCAGAAGATAAAGGTACATGTATACTTGTTTTGCATTGTACTGGTACTGATACCCAGTGACCCGTGGTAACGGTGTGATATATTTGTAGCTAGAAGGTTATGTTTTTTCACGGTATATTTGTATGCTATTGTGTATATAGTATTCACGTTGACAATACCGCTTTACGTGCACTCACTTTTTAACACGATACCTACACCTGCAGTTACATGTACACCCATGGACGTTTGAAGATTTCATTGTGAATATTTGACGAACTGAGCAATCAAAGTTTGAAGAATTTATTCATATTTCACCCTATTTAATATTTTAGAAGCAGTCACAGGAGTATGAAACAGTCTTCGGGAATAGGGAGACTTTTCTGTTTGAGAATAAATAGCGATTGGTGAACTATTTGTTGTTTAAAGTGATCACAGGATATTACACCTCTTTGAACATATCGATGCAACGTGTTGATGATATGACATTTGACAGAGGAACTGTTATCAAGTTAAGGCCCATATAGGTTAATCGCTATGGTGATTGGAGGATCACGTGTCACAACGAGTCCACGTTATTGGACATTGGGAACGATCACACATTGCCACTTTCTCGATAATCTCACAGGGTCCAGGCTTTCGATTAGCTGTTCTTACGCGAGCCACGACCCTTTATAACAGGAACTTTTACGTTTTCGGGATCACACACACACATCTTCCACTATGGCAGTCAAGACGAATATCAAGTTTATCTTCATTTGGATGTTATTTTTATTGGTATTCGGCATAGGAGTGCAATACTACTACGAAAAGTATTGCTCAGTCCAAAGAATTTACGCAAGCCTTGGACAATTCAAACAATCAGACCGCGATGTAAATATTAAAGTAGTAAAAACGACAGCAGCAACCAAATCAGACATTCACATTCACGTACCCCGTAATCCCTGGCAGAGTAATAAAACGACAGCAAGAAACATTGCAGGCATTAATGAGTTACTGATTAAACCCACTAAAATACCATCCAATTTGTTAAACCGCATGGATAAAACAACAAGAAAAAAATTTCTTTTCAATCTATCAAAATGGCAAAGGAAGTCCAAATCGACCCATGAAACTAAGGCAGCCGCTGAAGATGGGAGTTTAGTAGATGCGTACGAAGTGCTAAGGAGTATGGGGTATTCCAGCAGACTACCAGATGTGATAAACATTGGGGTGAAGAAAGGGGGCACTACTGCTCTGATGTTTTATTTGAAGTATCACCCACAAATACAAACTTCTCTTGATGCTAGGGAAGTTCACTACTTTGATTGGAAGTACAAAAATGGCCTCCGTTGGTATGAATCCCGGATGAAGATAGCCCACAGTGATCAACTAGTCTACGAGAAAACACCGCGATATTTCGTTCACGATGCGACAGCACACCGAATTCACCGCGATCTCGGTGATAATATGCTATTTTTGCTCTGTGTTCGAGATCCTGTGTCTCGCCTCATCTCTGACTTTCATTTCACAAAGCATATTAGATCATCTAAAGAATGGAAGAAAATGCAGACTGCCCAAAGCGAAGGGGAAAGGTTTATTCACACGGTAACTAAACCTGGCGGCTCATTAGACTTAGAAAATCCAATCATATTGACTAGTAATTATGCACTTCATTTTAAACGCTGGTTGAAATTCTTTCAAAGAGATCAATTTTTAATAATCGATAATAATGAAATGATCTCTAATGTGTATCAGACTCTTTTACAGGTGGAATCGTTCCTCGGTTTGAAGTCTTTCTTTAAAAAAGAAATGTTCTATAAATCTCAACGAAATGAGACTTGTCTACGTTTGAAATCTTCCAATACCTGTCCTCCAAGGATCGGTTCTAGCATACTTCCGAAGCCGCGGGTATCCCATGAGTTGGAAGAACAACTTCGGGAATATTATCGACCACACAATCAAGAATTTGAAAAGCAAACAGGGAAGACGTTTGCTTGGACACATTTATGATTATATGAAAATTATAGATTAAATGATTCACTACATAACCACAAATAAGTTCATGCTGTTTACTATTTGGATCTATTTTATATAAAGATCGTGAAATTCTAAATGAAGTTTATGTAATTTGGCAACTATACAAGAAACATCGTGACACTGTACAGATTACTTGTTATATAATTATAAAGTCTATTACGTAATTTCTTTCCATAGTTTCTTGCTTTCCCTTGTTTTAAAACTGTTAAAAAGCTAACGAATTCCAATTAGTATATAGCTCACATTAATCGTTCTGAAATGCTATAATGATGTTCAGGCTCACGAATACCAGTTTCACGAAATATGTATATAGCAGCGAGTTCACTGTACTATGGAAGTACTCTTTAAACCAGCATTTTTATTTTCTCGGAAAGTTTGACCAACCTATACCCGCACATTATAGTTACAAGATTGTTAGTGTTATATCTTTTTTGATATGTTTCAATCGAGTGCAGTTTATTAATGAATTCTAGCGATCGATCCTCAGAATTTCGTCTCGTATGTATATAGCAGCGAGTTCACTGTACTATGGAAGTACTCTTTAAACCAGCATTTTTATTTTCTCGGAAAGTTTGACCAACCTATACCCGCACATTATAGTTAAAAGATTGTTAGTGTTATATCTTCTTGGATATGTTTCAATCGAGTGCAGTTTATTAATGAATTCTAGCGATCGATCCCCAGAATTTCGTCTCGCCCATACACTTTTCATAGTATAGTCTTAACGATCATTAGTATATTGGTCCCAAATTTTAGCATGCTAAAAGGTAAAAAAAAACAGGTAAAACAGAACATAGAAAAAACATAGAAAACATAACGTTTTCAAAAGCATAGATTCCATCAAGTTCTGATTCTTCAAATAAGTTCCAGACCAAACTGAAATTATGTATGTAAAAGAAAAATGCCTCAATTGGGTACAGTAAAACGCTTGATGGAGTTTGAGCATACGAGACCTTTATTTGACTTTCTAGTTTATCTGAGGATTGTTTAAGAAAGTTTAAATGTGAATTGTTACTTTACTAAAGTCAAGCTCAGTAATTACATTGTTAAAAAATTGTAGTGTGTCGAATAGCGAGACAGAATTATCAAAATCATCTAGAAATGTTGCTTTGATTGGTCAATACAAATTATGCGATCAATGTTGCACTGTAAGTTTGCTTTCAATTCCAGGCACGTATCCAGGGGGGTGTTGGGGGCGCGCGCCCCCCGGGTAAGAAAACGAGGAGAAAAAAAGAAGAAAAAGGGGAAAAAGAGGGGGAAAAGAGGGGAGGAAGGAGAGGAAAGAAAGGGGAAAGAACAAGAAGAAAGTGAGAAAAGGAGGGAATAGAAGATGAAAGCCTGCATGCAAGACACCGGGAAGAGAAAGAGGAACAGTCATAATTACAACGCTGATCCCTATTATATACACAGGCTATCATCATTATCATTTCGACCTCGGTAGACCGTTATCATCATGAGGGGTAGGAGAAGTTGGTCGGACAATAACCTGGCATTGAGATTTCCAGTCATTTCTGTCTACCATAAGGGTTGCTAGCTCAGACGTACTTTAATGCCCCACTGTCCTCTAGTAGGAAATGCAGGAAGGTTTTATGCCTTGCACCAGGGGTACCATGTTTTGGATCCCAGAGAATGAACTTGTTGGCTGTTTCTTCTGGGTGTCGGCGGTAGGGACCAGCTGCTCTAAGTCTTCGTTCTCTGATTTTCAAGGACACCTTTGGAAGAACCCCATAAAGCTGTGTGTTGGGTATATTCTGTTTCCAACTAATATCAAGGGCAGCCCTCAGTAATCTTGTGTAACAACAGTATATGTTACTTTCCAGTTGTTTGGTAATAGTCCATGTTTCAGAACCATACAGGAATACTGGCTCAACTAGAGTCAGAAAAACATTGACTTTTGTTTCTCTAGGGAGTCCCGACTTCCAGATCTTACTTGTTGACAGCTGGCAATGTTTGGCCCTTGCGTACTTGAATGTCCTGCTTGGTGGTTGCTATCCAAGCTCCCAGGTATTTGAAGTCATTGACTGGCTGAAGTGTGATGTTGTTCATGGTTTTGAGTGGAACATGAATTGGTTGGTTGAAGCTCATGTAATTTTGTTTTCTTGGAATTGATTTTAAGTCCAACCTTCTCAGCCTCTATTTCCAGTGCAAGAAGAAGTTCTTGCGCCTGTTCAGTAGTATCTGATGGTAGTGCCAGGTCATCAGCAAAGCCTAGATCTGTGATGGTCTGTTTTTCAAATCTCCTGGATTGCCATTGGTTTGATTGTGAACCCAAGTTCCTTGGTTTTATCAGGAGGGATGGCTTGACGGAGGCAGTAATCTAGAACTATGATGTAGATGAATGGAGCGAGTGTATCCCCTTGAAGAACACCCGCTTTGATTTTAAACTCTTCTGTGTCACCATCAGGTGAACTCACTTTGGCAAGAGTGGTGTCATACATGCATTCCACAGCTGCAACTATATCAGATGGAATTCCACGCAGATAGATTTTGCACATCTTCCCCCTTATGTATGCTGTCAAAGGCTTTGCGAAAGTCGACAAAGGTTAGTATGGCAGGAAGATTGCGGGCCCGGATTCCTTCTAACATTCTAACACATGGTAGCCAGTGACCGATCGAGGATTTCGGAGGGGCGTGCGCCTCATCGTACCCCTTACACCGACAACTCCATTTTCCCCCTCTCACTAATGTATAT